>CM021100.1:359335902-359539977 GCA_007115665.2 Sequoiadendron giganteum
AATGTTAAGGGTTTTGGTTTGTATGATTTCTAAACTATTCAATTATAGATTTCCAATGAAATTCAATGATGCAAGATGCAAAATGCAACCTATATGCATTTTCACTAATGAAAGATTTAGAAAAACTAGATGCAAATTAACTAATGCAAGACCTAATGAAAAGTTAGTGTAAGCTAGATCTAGGACTATGATTCATTATGAATTAAAAAAATATGGTGTTCTAAAGGCTAGGTTCACCAAAATGAAACATCAAAAAATGGTGGTTGTTAAATGTTTAAGGACACATAACTACTAATTTTCTACAAGTTTCATTCAAGGAAACCCTAGAGATCTCAATCCAAGGATGGAACGAGGGAAAGACATCTACTAGAAGGGTGTCCTAGGGTGTGATTAAAGACTAAAAGGGGGTTCATCACCAAGCTAGGTTTTGGAAAGACAAGAAATCAATTTAAAATACAAAACCTAACTAGATGACCTAGGAAATGAAACTAAAAATCAAGATAGCAAACTGAGAATGAACATAGGTGCAACTAGAAGAAGGATGAAGTCAAAAATCTCCAAAACCCTAAAATATTGATCATTAATGCTCTCTAAGACTCATAGACCAGGTTGGGTGATTTAGTCCTAGACTAGGGTTTATGTGCCAAAGCTAGAATCCGTTAGTAACTAATTTTAATCTCCTAAAACCTAGAAAATAGTAGTACCAGGTCTCATACGCCACAAGTGGTGATTTAGTCCCAATATTAGGGTTTGGCAAAAAAAATTGTATTCTCTAGTGATTTCCTGTAGCTTCCTTCCTATCAAATCTCTGAGTTGGAAACCCTGATTTGCAACATATAGGTGACTTTTTGTGGTCTTGCAAGTGAGGAGACAACTCTGACAACTTTCTTCAATTTTGGAACTTAGTCTTCAAAGATCCTTCATGCTCCAAGACACCTAGATCTGCAATCACACATGTAAAGAGACAAAAACTTGTTGATTTATAGGGATTAGGGGTTTTCCTAGGTCAAACCTCATTTAGGTAATTAAACTTTATGATGAAATAATAGAACATGGACATGAAAAATGAAACATGGAACATGAACAATGATACCTTGAATGATTCCTTATAGTCTAAATCAACAATCTAACATGAAGTGGCCATGTAGAATGTAGATATTGATCTTGAATTAGATGTGGAACAATGCTTAACCTTGGATCTTGAATAGTACATCACAACACTAGCTCAACAACATGCTTGATCCTTAATGACCTCAACATGATGATGGATCTTGAATTGTTGTAACAAATGATGAAGAAATCTACCCTTGAATTCCTTAGAAATTATCTTGAATACTCTATGAAGCTCTTGTGAAGTCTTAGACTGCTTAACTCTTGATTTCTTAGGATGATATCATAAATGCTTAGGTGAAATAATGATTTGAAATCTTTTTTATATAGGCACTTTATCTAATTTACCATTTACTAGATCCCAAAATCTGACATACATGAAATTTGAATTCAAAACCTTGATTTCCTGCATAAAACCCTAAAAAGGGGAAAAATGGGACTCATCCGCCACTTTGTGGCATATAGGTCCCATATGGGTGGGACACAGATGCCTAAAGTGGTGTATGGGTCCCACCAGGGCTTATTAGATAGAGGAAATGTCGACGAGTTAAGATATTAAGTGTATGTGTTGATAATGTCACGATCTTGGTTGAAATAAGCCTTAGGATGCATAATAAAGGTTATTAGGGGCCTATTAGTGACAATAAAAAGGTCATCAATGTAAGAGGTCCCAAAACTTAATGTGAAGGTGCAAATAAATACACTTTTACAACACTAAATTAAGGAAAAATCAGGTCTAGTTAGCTTGCAAGGGCCCTAAACCTAATGCAAATGTGTAAAACACATTACAACATACGATCAAGGCAACATTAGGCCCATTTTAATATCAATCATTCCAAGATTAAGTGTGAAAATTTAGAGTGTGATATTTTTATACACTACATCACCATTTAAATTTTTATTCCCGCATCCTTAGATTGAGAGTATCCTACTTAACTCTACTTTTGACACTCTAGTATAGGATCTTAACATATGGTTTTTTTTCTTTTGAGAGATTATGTTATCCAGGTTGTGAGTTTTTGATCTTTCAATAGAGGGTCTGATTTTAACATTATACCCTCCCACATATAGTTAAAATATTGTGGACCATACACATGCATTTTTTTGAAACCCACATACTTCTTAAAAAATTGCACTTTTGTATGTCCTTTATGTAACTAAATTTTATCATGTAGGTATTACAATAAAGTACATAATTAAAAACTCGATAATAAAGACCTATATTTGATAATTTTACACTATTTTAATAATATATCTATAATTGATTCGGAGGTTTACCTCAACTATAACAAACTCTTATCTAGAGAAAACAATAATTCCAACCTTTTTTCCCAAAATGTGCTCCTACTATCTTACATTTACAAAAAACATATTAATATTCATTATTCATAGTTTTTTAATTATTTTCACATGTAAAATAAAAATATAGGAAAGTCTGAATTTATTCTATTTGTGAAAATTTACTTTGACATTTAATTTAATATGCATTCTTCATTCTATGAGTATTTGGAGCAACCAAGAAAAATATAAAAGAAATCACACAACATATTAAGACTTTGCACATTTTTCTTTAAGTTCTTCAAATTTTTATGTTAGTACCTATTAAATTAATGAGAAACTAAATATAAGAAAATAGACAATTCAAGGTCAACAAATAATTTGGTTAGAAATTCTAAAGGTATTTTATATTTATATCCTCTTTCACTTTGTATATGTTCAACATGTTATTATTAGGTATTTAAGATTGACAAAGGATTGTTTTGAAGCTACTCTTTAGCAACTAAGAGAAAAAAATTACATCCTTTAACACATTAGAAAATTTTAAGAATGGTTCATAAAACAAGCTAAGAAATAAAATAGCATTATTTATTAAATTAAATTAATAATATATCTATAATTGACTCAGAAGTTTACTTCCATTATAAAAAACTCTTATTTAGAGAAAACAAGAATTCCACTTTTTTTTCCAAAATGTGCTTCTACTATCTTACATTTACAAAAAATTCTTAATATTCATTATTCATATTTTTTTAATTATTTTCACATGTAAAATAAAAATATAGGAAAGTCTGAATTTATTCTATTTGTGAAAATTTACTGTGACATTTAATTTAAAATGCATTCTTCATTCTATGAATATTTGGAGAAACCAAGAAAAATATAAAAACAATCACACAACATATTAGGGCCTTTCACATTTTTCGAAGTTCTTCAAATCTTTATCTTAGTACCTATTGATTTAATGAGAAACTAAATATAAGAACGTAAACAATTCAAGGTCAACAAATAATTTGATTAGAAATTCTAAAGGTATTTTATATTTATATCCTCTTTCACTTGTATATGTTCAACATGTTATTATTAGGTATCTAAGATTGATAGAGGATTGGTGTGAAGCTACTCTTTAGCAACTAAGAGAAAATTCTCCATCCTTTAACTCGTTAGAAAATATTAAGAATGGTCCATAAAAGAAGCTAAAATATAAATTAACATTATCCATTAAATTAAAAAAATTGAGGCATTATTTTAGACAATGGTTTGTAATGTCAACATATATTAATAGAAATTTCTTAACAAGAAATAACTTGTATACAATACCATAAAATATTATTTAGTAATTATCAAAAAAAAACTATACAAAGATAGAGGATTGTCACGAGCATTATAACTTCTTCCTTGTGAAGAAGGTAGTTATCTAGATGCTCCTTTCTTAACTTTATTTTGTGACTTGAGTAGGACTAGTATATCCGTACAAATGGCACACATCCTCGATACACTGCACTTAGTATATTTATATTATGCATAATAGTGGTAGGATAAATTTGGAAAGCACATATTTTAATGAGGCTAGAATGAAGAATAAATCATTTTGGGATGATTTATATAACCTTTCTCTATTCCATTCCATTTCCCATATCTTACATTTTCATATTCTATTTTAATTATAGTATCCTTGATAGACAACAATTCAAACGAAAGTACATTCTATTGAATTTAGCTCACTTTATGTGCTTATAAATTAGTTAAGTCTTAGGTTTGATACTTTTGCACTATTTGTCCTAATTAGTTTGGATTCTATAATTCTCTGAGGTTAATTTTGTATCAAATGTATATAGATTGTAAATTTTTCTACTATCTAAGATTAGAAGATTATGGTATTTCCTTACATCTAATGTAAATGTAGAAATAAAAAAATTAATTCCTGAAATTTGTAATCTAGTTTTCTTTTAGTAATATAAAATCCATACCCATTTAACTAATATCCTTTTCTTTAGTAATTTAAAATACATACCCATTGAGCCAATAGCCTTTTCCACTATTTCGATAGATCTAGTTACTTTAGATATGGTATCTCTTAGTAATTTATCGTATTAACTAATAAAAATTAAATAACCACCTATGCATGCAAAAAAAAAAACTTGCCTTTGAATATATGATAAATTTATGATTAAAAATATTCAATATAATTCATTACTCTAAAGGGAATTACTATTTAGATGAACTATTTAAGTGAATAATTAAAGCTATCCTTCCATTTCTATATTTTTTTTTAACCCTAATTGGGTAAAAAAATTAACTTAAAATAAACTTGTCACAAATATTTATACTTGTCAGAACCTTCAACAACATATATAACTTATCAAGAGTAGAATATGGGTACGATTTAGTAATAAAATTCAATGGTTTATAATTTATCATTTCATTTATTATTTTAGATGTATGGATTTGGATGGAAAAGCATCTTGAAGTTCATTTCATTTTTGTATATTTTTCTCTACTTTGAATCTGTTTCTTCCATTAATATTTCTTAGCCAGTTATTTATTTATATTAGAGACCTTATTATTTCGTTACTGCAATTCAAATTATGGCTCTTATATTATGAAGTGTTATCATGTGTTGGGTTCTACCCAATTTCTTGTTGCTTATGCGTCTTTATTATATATATATATACATTTTTTTGTGAGGACTGAATATTTTTCTCATTTTGCGAATTAAAATTTTGATGGGCATGTGTAATTTTCAGGGGGCTATGGTTTCTATGTCATTGGAATTTACTCCACCATTCTTCCCCCACTCCCTTATTCCATGTTGTTCAGTGCCCCATTCTTAACTATTCTTCCTTGAATGGTTGCACGACAACTATTAGGTTGTTGTGCGTAGCCATTCAAGGAAGGGTTGCGCCCTTATTTGTTGCCTGTCGTGTAATTTTTATTGATTTTAGTGGTTTATATATATATATATATATATATGGGTTGCATTTTATATTGCTCTATATTTTGATGAGCTCCATGACACTTACAATGTATATTTAAATTGTGTTTATAAATATGTATATATGTTGATTATGTATGGAGGCAATTATTTATTAAATCTATTTTTTTTGGAATATGCTATAGTTGCACCAACACAAAAATATGATTTAATTTTTTTAAAAGATAGGTATACATACATACATACATACATACATACATACATACATACATACATACATATATATATATATATATATATGTATGTATGTATGCATATGTATAAATTGATATATATATATATATTGTAATTGTGCAAATGTAATTTTATTTCTAAAATTAATAAAAGAGAAATTTATCTTGATAAAACTTAGATTTGAGTATGATTTTATTAAACTTTTATTTATAAATGAATATGTAAATTAGACTTGATGATTATTTTGATTTGGAAAAGGAAATAAAATGAGAAAAAAATATTGTGTAAGATTAGTTTCTAAAAATATACACAAATTATTTATAATTATTTTAATAGTTTAAGTTAAAATACTTTATTTTTGAAGTGTATTTGTGAGTTGGAGTAATGGTATAAATTGTATTTTATCTATATTAAATGGTTTTAAAATGATGCAATTATTATTGGTTATGCCATATGTTTATTTATGTAAAGTTCTATATTGACTGGAAACATTAGTTTTAGTTGGAATGATGTATTGTTTAAATGTGGTGCGTTTATAAATGAGAAAATTGGTTGTTGATTTATTTATTTAAGAAGAATTATATGTTGTACATTTTGGAACTTTGATTTAGTTTGTTTTGTGGTTTCAAGGAATCATGTGTCGTTTCAGTCCCTGGGTAGATGTTTACTTACTTCCAAAGGCTAGGGGGAAATTGCGCCTTTGCACATTATGTTATTATACTTACATATATATCCCTTTATCTTGAGTGTGTGCATGGGTGGTACCTCTTTGATTTATGGTTTTTGATACATTTAGTATTCATGAGATGGTCATGCCTCGTGTGTTTTTTTTTAAAGAATGTCCTTTATGTTTTAGAGTGTTGAGTTACACCCCTTTACTTGTCTCTGGTTTTGGGTAGTCGTAGGGATAGTGGATCTTCATGGGGGTTGATGCATAGAGAGGTTGGACCAAGATAACCCATGGAAGAGTTCTCTTAATAAGTGACAACATAATTAATGTATCTAGAGGATTGGGTTAGTTAAACTAGTAACAAGACTAAAAATGTGCCAAACTCATACTATTAGTGCTCTCAAAGGCCAAGGTTGGGTGGGAAGACAAGGTTTGTAAGGTCATTGCCTTGTCTCTACGAATGGTTAGTGACTTGACATGCGTCACCCTATGGGGCAACAACTTGGGATAGGTTGTTTGGTTAACCATAGATGGAGGCGGCTCCTAGTGTTGGGTAGTCTAGTGAATCCATGTCAGACCATGCGATGACACTCTCCCACTATGTCCATTGTCTTCCCTTGTTCTTGATGCCTCTGGAGTATTATTGTTGTTGTTTATGTTTTATTTAGTTTAGTGTTGGGTGGTGTTAGTCTTTTATGTGTTGACCAAGTGTTTGATGTGGGTCATTTCTTATCGACTCCTTGCATGGGGGGTGGAACATGCTACACACCCATGTGTCCCCAGGTGGTGATCGTGATGTGGAAGAAGATGAAGTGATCTCAGAGCTTCACACGAAGGAAGATTATACCACTTCATGTATTATATTATTCATTATTGTATCATTCTGGATTATGTTGTGCACTTGCCATTATTATAAGGGAAGCATCTTTGTAATGTAATACTAGTTTCTTAATGTGTTATATTTGTGGAAATATGTTCCATGAATGTAATTTTGAACTTGGAAGTTTTAATGCAATAACATGATATTCATATATTTCTTTATCTATCTTATTTATGATTGAATGTATGTTATATATTTATGTCATTTCTTGTTTATGCTTCTATCATTTATTTATTTTGGGTTCGTTGTTAAGTAGCACACCATGTAACCCCATGGGACTAGGTTATTGTCATATGGATTATATTAATGTTGATTAATTATTTAATTATGTTTAATGTAATTGTTCTTTCAAAAAAAAAATATCATGTTTATTATTAGTTGTTGTTTCCTATGGGGTTTATGTGGCGAGGCATTACAACTTGGTATCAGAGCCAAGGTAAAAAATGTTGGGTACTGTAGGTTAAGTAAGCCCATTATGTTAACCTTTTTTGTGTAACTTTGAACTTATGTACTCCCTCTCTTGTTGCACAGAATCATGCCTAGGGTTTGAGGACATGGTCATGGTCATGGCTGTGGTGGTCACAGAGGTGGCCATCATAACTCACCACCTCAAAGCTCCCATGAATCTGAACATGGGGAAAACTAGGGTTCTCCGAACAACTCTGCAGGTGGAGGTCCGAACCCAGAACAACCAGTTCAGGGTGGTGAGCAGTTGCGATAGTTGTTGGAAGAGGTTCTTGGCCATTTGGGTCCTTGGAAGGAAGAGTAGTGGGTAATTAGAGAGAGAGAACAATCACCAAGGAGGAATGAGATACCAGTAGATCAAGATGTTATGGCCGTAGGTCATATGAGAGACCTCCTCAGGGCACGT
The DNA here is from genome assembly GCA_007115665.2 of Sequoiadendron giganteum. Lineage (NCBI taxonomy): Eukaryota > Viridiplantae > Streptophyta > Pinopsida > Cupressales > Cupressaceae > Sequoiadendron > Sequoiadendron giganteum. Next base: position 359,343,881 of record CM021100.1, read on the forward strand.
CCTCCCACATATGATGGCTTTGGTGGAGGATTGGAGACTGAAACCTGTCGTAATGATCTAGATTGATGTTTTTCTATACATCCCTATGGAAAAATACTAGGGCAAGGTGAACCATCATGTACCTCAAGGGATTTCCATCCACATGGTGGCGACTGGAATAGTATAAATTGCACCTTAACATCGGATTAGTGACATGGGATTTTTTTTGGAGTGGTTCATGGCTCATTTTTTATCTAATCACTGGAGGCAGTGTCATGGAGATGAATTTCATGATTTAAAGCAGATGGAAATGTTCGTAGAGTAGTATGAGTGCCACTTCTATGAGCTTAAGTAGTACATCAAGATTGGTAATGATGAGGTTATGCTTGTTAAAAAAAATTCAGAGGTCTGAATACCCAAATTAGTGGAGGTGTCCGAGTCTTCGAGCCAAAGACTATGGAGGTTGCTATCGAGAAAGATCATCTTGTGGAGGAGAATTTGACCTTGGCATTAGGAGGTCACATTGGAGTGTAGATCGGTAGTACACTTGCTTCTGGTTTTGGTTCCTGAGGTGGGAAGTCTTAGGCTACAGGCCCTTCCAAGGGTGAATCCACACCCACTAAGGGTGGACAACAATAGTAGCAATATTTCCAGTCGAAGAATAAGTCCTCTCATTCTCAGTAGGGTGGTAGATTTTAGTCGAGGAAAAATCGCAATTGATAGAGATCACATCATAACCATTTTGAGCAGCCAACATAGGCGATATAGTCTGCACCCAGCCAAGGTAGCTATCAGTAGTCTAATGTTTTGATGGGTGTCAGAGGTTTTGGCCATGGTACTGGTTGTTTTAGTTGTGGTCAGTAGGGACATATTGCCAGACAGTGCCCGCAAAGGAGCATTGCAGGGTTTAGTCAGAGGTCGGTGGTATCAGAGCCAACGGTTGGAGACACTGGTAGGTCACATCAATTTTTCACAATGGTGGACAATTGCCATGCCAATTACCAGGGTAATATGGTGGAGGCATCAATTTTGTTGCATGGCACTCCTATTTCTATACTTTTTGATTTTGGTGCATCGGATTCCTTTATTTCCCCTTTAGTAGTTAAGCATTGTAGTCTAGTAGTGGAAAAGAAAGGCATTAAGTGGTGAGTTGAATTGGATTATAGGGAAAAGTTGTTAGTGGAGTCTCTCATTCTAGGGTGTAGGTTGGAGATTGGTTTGGTTGTGACTTTGGTGGATCTTCATATTCTTCCTCTGGGTTCTTATGATGTCATGTTGGGGATGGATTGGATAAGTGCACACTGGGTGGCAATTAACTATCATCGTAAGTCTATTGGTTGTATGGATGATTCTAGAGGTGAGGTTGAAATTGTTGGCATTTAGAAGCCTATCTCCTTGTGAATTATCTCCACAATGGAGTTGAAGAAGTGTTTCCGACAAGGGTTTTTAGTTGTTTGTTGTCTCAGTTAATGACCTGGATATGGAGATTCAAGAAGTGACTTTAGAGGATTATCCTCTCCTTAAGGAGTTTTCTGATGTGTTTTCGAGCAACATTCTAGTGATGCCACCCAAGCGTGACATCGACTTTAGAATTGATCTTGCTTTGGGATCTGAGCATATCTCTAGGGCTCCTTATAGGATGACAACTCAAGAGCTTCAAGAGCTCCATTTGTAGTTGGAAGAATTGCTTGCCAAAGGGTTTTTCCATCCTAGTTTTTCCCCCTAGGGAGCACCAATCATATTCATAATGAAGGATGGTTCACTTTTTCTATGTATTGATTATAGATAGCTGAACAAAGTGGCAGTGAACAATCACTATCCCTTGTCGAGGATTGATGATCTGTTTGACTAGATCAAGGTAGTGAAGATGTTTTCTAAAATTGACCTCAAGTTAGGATACCATCAGTTGTAGATTGTTGAGGAGGATATTCATAAAACTAAATTTTTTACTCGATACGGACATTATGAATTTCTTTTCATGTCATTCAGGTTAGCAAACACACCCTTAGTTTTCATGAGCCTAATGAATGGTTTTTTTTGGACCTACTTGGACAAGTTTGTGCTAGTGTTTCTTAACGACATACTAATCTATTCTAGAACTATGGAGGAGCATGAGGAACATTTGAAGCTAGTGTTGCAATGTTTGAGGGAAAACCAATTGTTTGCAAACTTAGCAAAGTGCAGATTTTATAAGACAAAATTGAAATACTTGGGACATGTTATTTCATGAGAAGGCATCAATGTGGATCCATCAAAGATCCAAGCTATCATAGATTGTCTTTCTCCCAGAAATGTTCCAAAAATTCATAGCTTTATGGGATTGGTGGGCTACTACCGATTTTTTGTACAAGGGTTCTCAAGGTTGCACATCCCATCACCTCTCTATAGAGGAAAGGAAAGAAGTATGATTGGTCAAAAAAGTTTCAGTTGACTTTTCAAAATCTTAAACAAAAGCTGACCAGTGCACCTATTCTTGTTGTACCTGATCTGACTCAGGACTTTATGGTTTGCACAGATGCCTCCTTAGAAGGGTTAGGGGTTGTTTTGATGCAAGATGGTTGGATGATAGCATACGAGTCACATAAGCTCAAGGACCATGAGCCAAATTACCCTACTCATGACTTGGAGTTGGTTGCAGTTGTTCATGCTCTACTAAGGTGGAGGCATTTCTTGTTGGGGCATAAGTTTGATCTACATAGTGACCATCACAACTTGCAATATATTTTCACACAACCAAATCTTAATACTAGGAAGAGGAGATGGATGGAGTTCCTCTACGAGTACGATTTTGAGGTAAAGTATATCTAGGGAAAGGAGAATGTGGTGGAAGATTCTCTAAGTTTTCGCTAACATGATTTATCCTCTATAACTCTTGAGGTGGATCTAAAAGGTCATGTTTTTGCAGCATTTCATTTGGATAGCTGGTTGTAGAGGTGAAGTTGAAGATTGAGTTGGGTAGAGTGTTGGAGGGAATATTTTTTGGTTATACTCTTGATTCTGATGGAATTTTGTGATGTTTGGGTCACATATATGTACCTTCCTCAGAGGGTCTTCATACCCTAATTATGACTAAAGCACATTGGGCTCCCTAATCGGCTCATCAGAGAGTTAAAAAGATGTATGCAGATCTTCGTCCATTGTATTTTTGGGCTAGGATGAAGAGAGATATAACAGATCTTTTGGCGAGATGTCTGGAGTGTTAGAGGGTGAAAGAAAAGCACCATCACCCTATAGGTCTTTTGCAGCACAATCTCATTCATGAATGGAAATGGGATATTATATCCATAGACTTCATAGTTGGGTTGTCGATGACTTCACGTCGGCATGATGCTATCATGGTCCCCATTGATACGGTGACCAAGGTGCCACATTTCTCTCCCATTCATTCATCCTATACTACATCATGTGTAGCCAAAATTTCCATGGATGATATTGTGAGGTTGCACAGAATCCCTCAAAGAATCATTTCTGACAAAGATCTAGTGTTTACTTCTACTTTGTGGGCATTGTTGCAGCATGCCTTAGGGACTCAATTGAACTTCAATTCTACTTACCATCCGAAAATAGATGGGTAGACCGAGAGGGTCAATCAGGTTCTCGAGGACATGCTCCATATGTATGATATGGATTAATAGTCTCAATGGGAAGACAATCTACATCTGGTTGAGTTTTCCTAGAATAACGGTTACCATAGTTTGACCGAGGTACTACCATTCTAGGCTTTGTATGGTCACCTATGTCGGACTCCTTTGAGTTGGGACCATTTTGAGGACAGGGTTCTTCTTGGGCTAGAGATGCTATAGGAAATGGAGCAACAAGTCACTCACATTAGAGAACACTTGGTAGTGGCTCAGGATAGGCAGAATAATTATGCCAATGCTCAAAGGGTAGATCATTAGTTTTGAGTGGATGATCGGGCGTTTCTTTATGTGCATCCATGAAAGAGCCCTATTCATTATGGAAAAGGCTCCAAGTTGGCACCTTGTTTTATGGGTCCATTTGAGGTTCTAGAGAGGATTGGGCCCAGTTCTTACCATTTAGCCTTGTCGCCTAGCATGCATTCATGATGTGTTCCATGTTTTTGTTCTTAGGCCTTATTTTCTTGATATATCTCATGTATTGGATTGGAATGCTTTACAGGTTGATGACAGGCAGCTCACACTGGAGCCTATGGTCATTCTTCAACATAGGAGGCTCATTCTTAGGGGTAGAGAAAATGATCAAGTGTGGGTCAAATGGGACCCTAATGATGAGTCTTCATTGACATGGGAGGATGCATCCCACATCCGAGAATCTTTCCCTTATCTATTTTTTGGTTTCCAGGAGTAAGCTTAGTTCTAAGAGGGGAGGATGTAGTGGCTCTAATGTTACTAATACATTATGATATTTTTATAAGTGTGTGAATGATACTATTTGGTTTCTAGTTATGTTTTGATGCATACTTGATACTTTGATAAACATCTATTTTGTCATGTTGTTTGTTTGGCAGATAGTTTTGTTTCTTTTCTTATGATATGTGGACACATGTGTTGGATATTTATGCTTATTATTTTGTTATTGATTGCTTTATGATGATTATGTTGTGGGTATGTGCAGGATCACCATGGAAAAAATAGGCCCTTAAGTGATGATGAAAATTCATAAAATCAGCATTAGGCAACTTGACATAAAATTTTGAATAACTTATCTTATTATTTAAAAAATATTTAAGAATAGAATCTTTAGAAAATTGAATATAGATTCTAAAATACTAGGTTTATTTTAAAAAATAAAAAATCTATTTGGTGAAAACTTGAAATTTCAATGTAGTAATACTTAAATTTCAGGGAAAAAATAAGAAGTAGGTGTTTGTTTGGCCACCCTCACCACAATTAAATGATAATTATTTTTTATAATATTTTAGATATAAGTAGAGTACTCATGTCCCGATGTGATGCATATTTTTTTGTAATTTTTTTCCAAGTAAATAAATAATTATGATTTTTTAATTACAAATTTTAAAAAATATAAAAACTCGTATGTCTAACCACCTTAAGTTGGTCAAAACTTTAGGAAATTAATGTTTTTTTTTTTTTAATCCTATAGTATGCAAAGCATAGAATGTGATGCATGTTTTAGATTCAAAAAATATGACATCGTTTGAAATCTATAGATGTTTTTCAATTAGCCTATCAATCAGGACTTTAGTCGTAATTCAAATAGAAAATGAATAATAATTATTTATTAAATTAAAAGTAAAGTTGTATTTATATTGGTGGAAAGTTGAGAATCTCCTTTAAAAACCCTTTTTGTTTAAAAAAAAAATTGTTAGCCACATGGGCCATCATATCGCCACTTTTTGGCCCATCATGATCCTGCACATACCCTTGTTTAGATTTTGATTACTATTTATAATTCAGGTTAGAGAGACGGTGTTGCATCGCTCATCCTTGAGCACCCTGCCTCACTATAATTCTCTTTCACAGTGTTTTTATTATGAGTTTATATGTACATGTATATGTATATGTATATGTATATGTATATGTTGCTGGACATTTGGTGTTATGTAGGACTGCAGGTACCAGGTGTTGACTCCACCCACATTGTCAGGTCTAAGTGCGCCCTATATACCCAATGGTTTTGATGTGGTTAGGGAGTTGATAAGAAATTACCCCTGTCTGTGTCCATTGTTTCGCCATTGGTTGTCAATGTTATCTTTCTTTACCTCAGTCATGTGGGTATTGTTTTATTTCGGGTTAGTTATTTTCATGGTTTCAGTAATTTTTGTTAAAGGTTTTGAATATGGTTGTTTAGATGTTGTTAAATAATTGCTTCAATTAGATGATATTCTTTGGTGAGGATAGTTAAATAATTAAATTATATTTGTAGTAAATGGCATTAATTCTCTTAGAAAATAAAATGTGCTAGTTAGTGTTATTTATTTTAAGTGGACATTAATTGCTTTTTTAATATTGCATATTTTAAATTATTGACGGGAATACCATCTAATTTAAATGTATGTAAATTAATAAAAAAAAATAGTAGATATTAAATGAAAATATTGGAAATTATTGTTATTATGATTAATTATCACATTGAGAAGTTAATTTAATATTAAATGGTAAATTTAAATGTTGCATAGATTATATTGTTTATTTATTTATTTTGGAATATTTATTATCTTAGAGTTAATTATATTTTATCATATTAATTATATTGTTTAAATTGTTGAAGAAATAGTTAGAATTGGAAAATTGGGTGAAAATGCTTATATGAAATTGGAAAAAAATGAAATTTAATGCAAGTGGCTATTTTTCATGTGGAGTAAATTTTGGAAATTGTTAGCAACTTTCTGATTTTTACCTTTTCTGGATTTTATATCCAATTTGGTGGTTTTTCGAAAAAGTAGACAGAAGGAAAGCAATTTACACTGCAATTCATAGTTTAGAGTTTTTCTGGAAAATTGTAATCTCTGTATTTATTTTGAAAATTAATAATAAAATAATTAAGAATTTTAGTAGCTCGAGAAATTCGGTTCTTCAAAATTGTATCCGGTTGAGCTGTGAATCTTGAAAAGTTGTGGAAGTATGTAGCTCCCTTGATGTATTCGGCATAGAAATTTGTCTCGGATTGTTTATCAGCCGAAGGACGCTAGGTAGCAACATAAAACTTTAATATCTTTGTTCTTTCCTATTAAAATGAAAAATAAAATTTTGGAATTGTATTATACTTGCTTGTTGAAAATTTTGTGCAAAGAATAATGTATCTTTGCATGAGCTTTGAATTGTTGTTATCGTGAAATCATTTTTCTTAGTTGTTTAATGTCGTCTTCAACTTTTTGATTTTTCCTACCTCCTTGTTCCCATCCATTATTATTTCATTTATTATTTTAGATGTATGGATTTGGGTGGCAAACACTTTCAAAGATCATTTCATTTTTGTATATTTGTCTTTGCTTTGAATTTGTTTCTTCCATTAATATTTCTCAGCTAGTTATTTATTTGTATCAGAGACCTTCCTTATTTTTTTGTTACTGCAATTTGAATTCTCGCTCTTATATTATGAAGTGTTATTGTTTGTTGGGTTGTACCTAATTTCCTATTGCTTAGCCGTCTTTATTAAATATATATACATTTTTTTGTGAGGACTGAATATTATTCTCATTTGGCGAATTGAATTTTTTATGGGCCTATGTCATTTTCGGGGGGTTTTGGTTTCTATGACATTAGCATTTACTCCCTCATTGTTCCCCCATTCCCATATTCCATGTTGTTTGGTGCCCCATTCTTAGCCATTCTTCCTTGAATGATTGCACAACAACCATTACGATGTTGTGTGTAGCCATTCAAGGAAGGGTTGCACCCTTATTTGTTGCATGTCATGTGATTTTTATTGATTGATGTGGTTTATATATGTGTGTGTGTGTGTGTGTGAGTGAGGGGTTGCATTTTATATTGCTTTGTATTTTGATGAGCTTTGTGACACTTAAAATAGATATTTAAATTGTGTTTTTATATTATATATATATATATATATATGTAAATATGTTGATTTTGTATGGAGGCAATTATTTATTAAATCTTTTTATTTTGGAATATGCTACAAGTTCACCAGCACATAAATATGATTTAATTTTTTAAATGATAGGTATATATACATATATATGTAGATATATATGTATGTATGTATATGTATAAATTGATATATATTGTAGTTGTGCAAATGTAATTTTATTTCTGAAATTAAAGAACATAAATTTATCTTGATAAAACTCAGATTTGAGTATGATTTTATTAAAAATTTATTTAGAAATGAATATGTAAATTAGATTTAATGATTATTCTAATTTGGAAAAAGAAATAAAACAAGAAAAAAATATTGTGTAAGATTAGTTTCTAAAAATATACACAAATTATTTATAATTATTTAAATAGTTTAAGTTAAAATACTTTATTTCCGAAGTGTATTTGTGAGTTGGCGTAATGGTATAAATTGTAGTTTATCTATATTAAATGATTTTAAAATGATGGAATTATTATGGTTTACTCCATATGTTTATTTATGTCAAGTTCTATATTGATTGGAAACATTATTTTTAGTTGGAATGATGTATTGTTTAAATGTGGTGCATTTACAAATGAGAAAATTGGTTGTTGATTGATTTATTTAAGAATTATATGACGTTTTGGAACTTTGATTTAATTTTTTTTGTGTTTTCGGGGAATCATGTGTCTTTTCAATCCCTGGGTAGATGTTTACTTACTTCCAGAGCCTAGGGGGAAATTGTGCATTTGTGCATTATGTTATTATACTAACATATTTATCCCTTTATCTTGAGGGTGTGTGCATGGGTGGTACCTCTTTGAATTTTTTTTTTTTGATACATTTAGTATTTATGAGATGGTCATGCCTCGTGTATTTTGTTTAAAGAATGTCCTTTGTGTTTTAGAGTGTTGAGGTACACCCCTTTACTTGGCTTTGGTTTTGGGTAGCCGTAGGGAGCGTGGCTCTTCATGGGGGTCGATGCACAAAGAGGCTGGACCAGGATAACCCACGGAAGAGTTCCCTTAATAAGTGATAACCTAATTAATGTATCTAGAGGGTTGGGTCAATTGAACTCATAACAAGACTAAACATGTGCCTCACTCATACCATTAGTGTTGTCAAAGGCTAAGTTTGGGTGGGAAGACCTAGTTGGTAAGGTCACTACCTTATCTTTGTGAAAGGTTAGTGACTCTGCATGAGTCACCCTATGGGGTGACACCTTGGGATAGGCTATCTGGTTAACCATAGATGGAGGCGGCTCCTAGTGTTACGTAGTTTGGTGAATCCATGTAAGGCCATGCGATGAAACTCTCCCATTGTGCCAATTTTCTTCCCTTGTTCTTGATGCCTCTGGATTATTATTGTTGTTATTTATGTTTTTATGTGGTTTCGTGTTGGGTGGTGTTAGTATTTTATGTGTTGACCTTGTTGGATGTGGGTCCTTTCTTATCGACTCCTTGCATGGGGAGTGGACCTTCAGGTTCACCAGGTCGGGTGGAATGTGCTCACCAGGTCGGGTGGAATGTGCTATGCACCCATTGGGTCCCTAGGTGGTGATTGTGATGTGGAAGTAGATGCAGTGATCTCAAAGCTTCACACGAAGGAAGATTGTACCACTTCATTTATTTTTTCTTCATTATTGTATCATTTTGGATTATGTTGTACACTTCCCATTGTTATAAGGGAAGCATCTTTGTAATGTAGTACTAGTTTCTTAATGTATCGTATCTGTGGAAATATGTTCCAAGAATGTAATTTTGATCTTGGAAGTTGTAATGCAATAACATGATATTCATATATTTCTTTATCTATATTATTTATGATTGAATGTATCTTATATATTTATGTCATTTCTTATTTATGCTTCTATCATTTATTGATTTTGGATTCATTTAACAATCTTATTGGTTGGGTTCATTGTCGAGTAGTGCACCATGTAACCCCATGGGGATAGTTTATTGTCATATGGATTATATTAAGGTTGATTACTTATTTAATTATGTTTAATGTAATTGTTTTTTCAAAAAAAAATTCTTCCATTTATTGTTAGTTTTTGTGTCCTATGGGTTTTGTGTGGCGGGGCGTTACAATAGGACCTTTATTAGTAGGATTATTATTCATCTAAATAGAAGGGGAAGGAGGCCCGAAAGGAGACAAATCATCACTATTAGTAGAAGAAACATCATCATGATACACAATTAGATGGTCTGAGAGAGAATTCTTCCACCAAGTGGACGAAGACAAAAGATATGAGCCATGATGATAATTGTGAGCCAAGTGTCTAGTAGCAAAACAACATCAACAATGAAACTAGATTCCTTCATAATCCACAAGCTAAGACCAAGACCAACCATTAACATGAAGAAAAACCTCACTATGTAATGCCCAAGTCAAATCAATCTCTACAAAATACAAGCATAGGAGTTATGAGTAAAGTTCTTGGAAGCAATGTCTACTTTCAAGAACCTACCGAGAGCATTACCAATTCGTTCAAAAGTAGAGAGGTACCAAAATTGTAAAGCAATATAAGGAAATATCACCTAAATAGGAAAAACATCAATGGGTTTTCAAGGGGTTAAAGGAATAAACCCAAGGCCACATCAATAGAGGATGAGAATCCCATTGCCATAAACCATGATCTAAGGTAGAATGTCTATCCTCAAAAGAATTAAAGTACAAAACAAAAAAAAACCTCTATTAGAAGAGGAAATATTGATCTTACCCTCCACTAAAGGTGTCCAATGCTTCAAATACAGAGATGTAAATTCAAGAGAGAAGGTCATAAATAAAAAAATCTACAAACTAGCCCATTTCTAGAGAAAAAATTAATACAATCAAAGACTTCCTTCTTGAGAGAAATCATGGGAGAAAAATATCACAAGGAATACACACATGAGGGAGCATATAAAATCCCACCCCCATCTTGTTAGACTATACAAATTCAACAAAGGATGGAGAAGAACCCACAACTGAATTAGAACCATGTGAAGGCAATGATGCCTTCAAAGCAAGAGACAAAGAGCCCTCAACACCAAATGCCCCTACTACAATAGATAGACGAGCAACAAAATCCTCCACTATTTAAAATAATATAGCTTGTTCAGCCAAAGGAGAGGCCACATTAGTAGGAAATAGGTTGAACATCAAATCATAGCTATTGGAAAGATGAAATGGATAAAAAAACTAGATTTGAATACGTAGGGGAGCAAGAGGAGTGGGAATGAAAGAGTGTGATTTTTTAAAAAAAGTGTAAACTCTTAAGAAATAAATCCTTTTTAACTATGTTAAAAATATTATTTATAGTAGTTCCATAGGGAGAGTATGAGAATAATTACAAACCTGATAGGATGTCTACTATCATTATTTTAGCTCAAAGAATGGACACTTAATTTTGTTTCCTTAAATGATCATAATTTCTAGATGCTTACAATTGTTACACTTACAAATATTATGTTGTAAATTATTAGACATATACATCTGTTTTTTTCAATGTGAAACAAAGAAAAATAGGTTTATCAAAATGAAACAAAATGAAATAGGGAAAAAGAGGTTTATCAAAATCAAATAAAATGGTGCACCTATTCTTCTAATTTCATTCAATATGAGGGTTATCATGCATAAATAAAATAAAAAAACAAACGTAATTGTTATAATAGTAAAAAGGTAGGTTTTAAAATGCTAAAATGATGTGTACCTTCTTGAAAAAGTGTTGTTTTCGGCCTCACTAAGGACTCATTCACCCAGTGGTGAATGGGTCCTTGCTATGGTTCTGGAAAAGTGAATTTTGGGTCATGTTATTTAATGCCTACACTCCCAGATCCTAGGTGTTCAACTCCCGAAAGTCAGAAATAAATTATGTAGCTTAGTTTTTGTGATCTTGCAAGAAAGGTGACAACTTTGAAAACTTTGAAACTTTGAAAAATTTTGTTCTCCACCTCTTCTTCTACCTAAAACCTAAAATCACACATCAAAGGAGAAGAAAAAATGTTAATTGTTAAGGAATATGGGTTTTCCTTGGTCAAACCCCATTTTGGTAATTAAACCTTCTAATGAAATAATGCATGAAAGGAAAGATGAATGAACAATGTAATGCCAAAACTCACCAATCCTTAATTGAACCTTGGAGTACAAATCAACAATATTGCATGAAGTGTCTTTAAGGAATGTAGATCTTGATCATAGAATTTCACATGAAATAATGCTCGAATAAGATCTTCAATGCTACATAAACACATTAACTCAACAACATGCATGATGCACTATTGCTTTGATATGATGAAATGACTCTTGATTGCTGCAATATTCCTTCAATAATCTACTCTTGAATGCCTTTGAAATTTTATTGAATGCTCTTGGTCCCATAAATTTTCTATTAGGATGCTTGCATAAGAGCTCTTAGATGAAATATAGTGAAATAACCTTATATTTATATATAAATTAAGATTAATTCCTGAAATTCAAATAACATAAGTCAACATCAAATCTAGGATTTGAAATCATTAAAATACTACCAAAAACATATCCCAAGGGGGTGTCCTAGGTCTAAGTGAGGACCCATTACCCATGTGGCTAATGGGTCATAGCTCACTTAGCTAGGACACACTTCAAACAATGTGTAATGTTATGTGAAAATAGGGTCCTTGGACTTAGTGAGGACCCATTCTCCCATTCACCAAGTAGAGAATGAGTCCTAGGTCACTAACCTAGGATGCACACCTTCAAAAATTAAGTGTTATGTAATATCATTTATGAAGGTCGGACTTTATCCCTTAGAATGTACAATTAATTAGGCTTGGATTTGAATTTAAGGGGCCAATTAACTTCAATTAACCTCAATTAATTAATTAAATCCCTAGATTGGTGTGAAAGTCTAAAAATACACTTTACTTTGTAACACCCTAAATAAGGCATCATTAAGTCAATTTTATCAAAAATGGTCCTAGACTTAATGTGAATGTGTAAAACACATTACAACACTAAATAAAAGCAACATTAGGCTCATTTTACTATTAATTATTCACAAATTAAGTAAAGAAAAGGGATATTTTTTCTATTACTACATTTTTCCTCGTCTTTAGTTAGAGTATGGCCTTTCATCAAACTCACACTAAAGTAGACATTCAAGACACCTATGGCAACTATAACAAATATGCACAATCATACACTATCAAAGACCAAGAAAATAAAGGATCAAGCTTCAATTGTCTGAACACGATGTGGAATGTGATTGTTTGTCCCAAGAAAAGGGAAGGATCAAGCCTCAATTTTCTAGCATGACGTGGAAAATGTCTCAACTGCTTTTTTGTAACATGTGTGCTCACTTTAGGGTAGTGTAACCTCAAGTTGTCCTCTAGGTGACTATCCCTCTAGGAAGGTGGCTTAGTGAGAAATTCATGCATGTGTGTCAGCTCTCAATATACACTTACCATACCAAAGCTATCCCTCTGATAACTCCAATAGGGCGCCATTCACATTCCTTTATGTACTTAACAAGTTGCATTATTATAAGAACCAATGCACATGGAAAGAATCTACAAGAAAGAAAGTTGTGTTATGTTAGGTTGCCTTGAATTAGGGTTGTGTTCATGCTTCATAAGGTCAGCAAGTTGTATTATTCCAAACACTTATGAACACTTGTATGTAGGCTATTGTTCAAAGGGATTTTTCTTTCTTCCTATAAGGTCTTCTTCTTAGGGAACATCGTGTATAACATCTCCAAGAGAGGACAAGTCAAGAGTAATAGATTGCCACTTATGGGATCCCTCACTTCACATCATGCCACTAAGGGAAAGTCATATTCTTAGAAATATCACACTCTTGGAGGAAATAAAACCCAATGAAACCACCAAGAAAAAGAAACATGACAAGAAAATCAAAATCACACCATGAAATATGTAAAAATAAAAATATGTTATCGATGTATTCCCCACTTTAAATCGGTTGCTAAAACCATTGTTGTGACCAACTGCTTTAAAGTAGCCAATTTTTAGTCCTAAGACATTAAATATTTCCTTAGAAAACCCTATGCCAAGTGATATGTTCCTGAAATAAAGTTATGTCATGAAAAAGGAGGGAGGGATTTACCCTAGAAATACATAAGGGATCTATGGATCTAGGGTCAGTATGTATTTTCTTAGAATATTGTCATAGAGCATAGAACTATCATCATTCCCCAAATACTCATAGAACTGGAAGAATGACACAAGAGAGTGTAAAAAAATAAAAAGACTTGGGGTCAACATGTGATGCAAAGGAAGGATAGAGCTGATAAAAACTTGATAAACTCAAGGCATTCCCTCAAAGAATTCATAGGCAGCAACAAAAATACCATCTTAGTAAACCTTGTCACCATGCATGACTTATATTTTAAGGCATTCATAGGAAGGAAACACCAATGCAAGGTGGGACAACACATTACCATGGGGCATCACTATCACAATAATTTTCAACATATTATTTAACTCCATGCACCATGATACATTGACAACATTCTAACAATGCAACCATTCATGAGATCCATAAACTTGTATTGTTCAACCTAGGATTGCATAATCTGCCCTCTTGGGACAGTCACAATAAAACTTGTCTAACCCTTCAAGAGTGCTCTAAAATTATTTTTTCAGGTTTTTAAGACCTTCTAAGACTCCTTCCGAACAAGGAATATGCACAAACAACACTTTTAGACTTAGATTTGTTTAACTTTCAATTGCTGCCCCAATGCTATCATACACAATCATTTAGGACAGTCATCACACTTTTGTCAAATAATGGACAAGAAAGCTTCAAAAATCCTTGAGAAGTTCTAAAAGACATTCATACATATTCTTCACACCCATCCCAATCACAAAAACACACCAACCATGCTTTTTGATGGCATGCAAACTAAATTTCACTACCCTTTATGGTTGTCCTATCGCAAGTCAAGAATAGATCTACTAAACAAAAAACATGTCAAACCAAAAGATAGGTATCTGAAACTTTGGGAACATGATATATATATATATAAAAACAGAAATTTTAGAAAATTTTCATGACTTTTTCACGATATGGATTTCAAGGTATGATCAACAAAAGTTGAGTAGAAACCCTAGGGAGGATTTTTGACAATTTTTACAAAAAATGCTCTAAAATGCACAAAAAGTAATGAAATATCCTAAACCCAAATGCAAATTGTTAAGTACATACAAGAATTTTAGTGGTTCCCTATTGGAGTTATCAGAGGGATAGCTTTCGTATGGTAAGTGTATAGTGAGAGATGACACACATGCATGATTTTCTCTCTAAGCCACCTTCCTAGAGGGATAGTCACCTAGTGGACAACTTGAGGTTCCACTACCCTAAAGTGAGCACACATGTTACAAAAAAAGAGTTGAGACGTTTTCCACATCATGTTGTAAAATTGAGGCTTGATCCTTCCCTTTTTTTGGGACAAAAATTCACGTTCCACATTACGTTCAGACAGTTGAAGCTTGATCCTTTATTTTCTTATTCTTTGATAGTGTATGATTGTGCATCTTTGTTATAGTTGCATACATAGGTGTCTTGAATTTCTAATTTAGTGTGAGTTTGAATCAAATCCATACTCTAAATAAAGTGGGGGGAAAATGTAGTAATAGAAAAAATATTCCTTTTCTTTACTTAATTTGGGAATAATTAATAATAAAATGAGCCTAATGTTGTTTTGATTTAGTGTTGTAATGTGTTTTACACATTCACATTAAGTCTAGGACCCTTTTTGATAAAATAGACTTAGTGATGCCTTATTTAGGGTGTTACAACTATGGCTCAATCATGAGTTGAGGCATGTTTCTAAGGGATAATTTTACTATGCACTTCGCCTTAAAATTTTGATATTCTTTGAAAAATTATTCTTCATAAAGTCTAATAGGTTCAATAGGTTCGAGCCAAAAAAAATTCAATGAAAATTTCCACTACAAAGACACATGATTAAAGCCACCATGATGCATAGTAAAGGTTTTATTTCCAAAGGGAAACGTTAAAAAATTATGCACAACCAACCAGACAACATTCATGGAGTGAAGCCATGGGTAGCCTAACTTCACATGAAACTGTTTTGGCGAGGAGATGACGATCATGAAAGAAACACTTAATGTTTCCAGTCCAACTTTCAGAGGGAGATTTATCGAGCCCATTGTAGGACAAGCAAAACCATTATGTGTTTTGATCCATGCTTTCGGTCTTTCATATGTATCTTGAAAAATTTCATGCATAGATATGAATTCTTCAGTGATCACATTCTCTACGCAGATGAGACCAATTAATATCCCATTAGTAGGCTTGTCATTGATTCTTCAAGCTATGTAAATGGGACCATCGGGTGCATGTTTAAGCATGTCTTTTTGTGAGAAAGCAATATCAAGAGGAATTTTGGTTGAACCCTTACAAGGTTTATATTTGATAAAGTTGATCGAGGCATTTATGTTATTATTTTATTATTTTTTAGGTTCTCATGGAGGAAGAAAATAAGGCTATTGAATATTTGTGTTCCATTTCCAATTTTAAGTAGGTTCCTTAGATTTTGTAAAGTCATAATCATGCTAATGTCCATCTAGTCTTGTAAGCTTTCTAGGCCTTCATCTAGTTTTTTTATATCTTCTTGTGAGAAATGAACATCATGCAAATTGCTTGTAGGTATGTAAGTTGAAACAACATAAAAAGTGGGAATGCTTTTGTATGGTGTAGGACATAGAGAAAACCCACTTTCCAATTATTTCATTAAAGGGTAACCCTAAAGATCTCAACCTAAGATATGCAAAAGAGAAAGAGATCTTATAGTTGGGTTGTCCTAGGGTCTGATTATAAACTAATGAGGGGCTCACCACCAAGCTAGGGCTTGGAAAGACAAATAAAATGCAAGATGTGATACCTAACCTTAATATGATGTAGTCTTTCACTAAATGATCTAAAAATGCTTGCAAATCAGAATAAAGAAGTGAGATCTCAAAAGTATGCACCTAGAAATCTGAGAAAGGTTGGAATGAGCCCTGAATTTCTATAAATTCTAGAACTTCAATGGCACATTGGGACTCATATGCTAGTCTAGGCATATCAGTCCGAGATCTGGATTTTTGGGCAGCGACTGATTTTTGGGAAAGGGTATCTAAACTTGCAAGAATCTGGAAAAACTCCTGTAGTACGAATCATACACCACTTATGGCACATTAGTCTCATTCCATGTTTTTCAAGAATTTAAGTTTTAGATCTGCACTTCAACACTTGCTCTTTTCTCCCAAACTAATTTTTGGATCTGAATCAATGAAAAGACCTACAAAACAAAATATAGACTTGATTTCCTTATGGTGGTTTTTCCTCAGTCAAATCCCTAGCTTGGTAATTAAACCTTGATAGAAACAATGAAATATTCATGCAAATAGGAATGTAAATCCTAACCTTAAATGCGTCTAAGATTAGGAAGCTTGAAATACAATGCAACCCTATTCTATTGTGCTAGACTGAGATGTAAGAATGAAACAATGAAGATGAATGACTCACAATGGGGGATCCCCAATCACCTAAAATGAGGCCTAATGATTCTTTTAACTTCCTTAGGCTGAAAGTAGAGTGATTATGGAGGATGGAATCACTTAGGAAAATAATTCTTTAGCCTTGGCTTGATGGCTAGTTGCATTTCCCCAACCCAGAATCCATCATGATTGACCATAGACAACCATTATCAACCCTTTAGAATGCTAGATATTGAATGAAAGTGAGCTTAAAGACATACAAAAATACCTTAATGTAACTTTACTTGCTTTTGAAACTTGAATGGTCTTGTGAAGACTCTTGAATGCTTGGATCTTGAACATTGCTCTTGAAACTGCTTGCTTGGATTTCTTAGATGAAATAATGACTTAGAAGCTTTCTTATATAGGCATTAACACCTAATTTACCATTATTCAAATCTCAAAAGCCAACATAAACCAAAAATTTGAATTGAAAATCTAATTTGCCCACTGAAACCCTAAAAAATCCCTAAATGGGACTCATACGCTAGCCCTAGTATATGGGTCCCTCCTAGGGGGACTCATATGCCCAATGTGGCATATGAGTCCCACCCTATATTTTTGAGATGGGTTGTTAAATTTTAGTTTTTTGATGATTTTGTTAGGTTTTTAACTAAAATAAGCCTCGAGATCCAAAATAATGGGTCTTAGGGGCCTATTAATGATGAATTAAAGGGTAATTAGTGTAAGGGTACTAGGTCCAAATTAAATGATAAATTGCACTATCTCCAAGAGGGAAGTACAATTTGTGTCATTACATCTAGCCCACACTTTAGCACCCATATGACTCTATGTGCGTATGCAAGTTAAAGGACTCTAAACAATACACTTCATTTCATAAAACGATACTCATATGGGCTCATTCACAACACATGAGAATGAAGCCACCTCTATAGCTATCTATGAAACCACAATGTTAGGCACTGCATCTTACAACAAAAATTCATTAGTTGTCAAAAAATCCTCTTATCTACTTCTAGAAATTAAATTTGAGGGTAGATGTATGCCCCTCGATTTTTCTTGCTTTACGGAGGTGGAATCAAGGTAGTAGTCTAACCACATTGAATAAGGTAAGTCATATCATAGGGTATTTCCAAGTACCATACTGCATAATAATTGACATTTGATGAGGCTGTGAGAAAAATCATGATTCCAACGCAAAAAACGGTGTTGAAAATAGAGCTCTCTAGCTCTTGTTAAGCTAATTTGAATGAAAAGCACTTTTTAACCCTAATATAGTAAAAACCCTAACTTTTTAGCATATATAAGAGTAAAACATGAACTAATTTCTAACTATTTTGTCTTTTACCTTCATGTAGCTTTACTTGAGGGGAGAGTGAGTGAATATGTTAAGCAAACGAGAGTACATGCCCTTGAGACTTGATCACCTTCGAGAGGAGATAGCTCGTGGCGACCTACAACTCCAAGTGAGCTGATTTTTGTGCCTTAGCTCTGTCCTTATGCATTTATTTTATGTTATACATTTGTAGGTCGATTTTAGACCTTGGAAGAAAAGTTCACAAAGCATCCCTTTTTTCACAATGTGTCCCCTTTTTTTGTAAAGTGACCCTTTTTGTCGCGAAGTTTTCCACTTTATAGAAAAGTGTCTCGTTTCTTTGTGAAGTGTCCCAAAAGGGGTCTATAGTGTCTAGTACACTTTTTAGACTTTAGTACTATGTTGGTGGTCTGATTCATGATGACATCGTCCAGCCACAGATCAACCTATCCATACTACTATATTCGCTATCTCCGCTTGTTGCATGAATTATGATGTTTATTGTGGCACTAGTACTCATCCTTGATGGCTAGGGAGCACATTTAGAGGGAGGACTTGTACATATAATATGAGGGATAAAAGAGTAGAGGACCATATACACATGGGGGCACAACATCCTTGCACACTTATATTAAGATCTAGGGTGATTTTCATTTCATGAGGTGGATAGTATGGTACACTATACACATTGTTGTAAGTGTAGTGTCTAGAGAATATGGGTATGTGTAGGATCATGATGAGCCAAAAAGTGGTGATATGTAAGTGATATGATGGCCCATGTGGCTGACGACCTTTTTTAACCCAAAATTGATGAAACAAAAAGGGTTTTTAAAGGATATTATCAAATTTCCACCAATATAAATTATAATCTACTTTGAATTAAATAAATAATTATTATTTATTTTCTATTTGAATTATGAGTAAATTTGTGATTGATAAGATGATTGAAAAACATCTATAGCTTTCAAATGGTATCGGATTTTTTAAATTTGAAACATGTGTCACATTTTATGCTTTGCATACTATAGGATTAAAAAAAATATTTGAATTTCATGAAGTTTTGACCAAGTTAAGGTGGTAAGACATACGATTTTTTCTAAAAAAATTAAAGTTATCATAAAAAAATCATAAATAATTATTTACTTGGAAAAATATTACAAAAAAATATACATCACATCGGAACATGAGTCCTCTAATTATATCTAAAATATTATAAAAAATAATTATCATTTTATTGTGGTTAGGGTGGTTAGATAGAAACCTACTTCTTATTTTTTCCATAAAATTTAAGTACTACTGCATTGAAATTCCAAATTTTCATCAAATAGATTTTTTTTTTTTTAAAACCTAGTAGTTTAGAAAATGCATTCATTTTCTATAGATTCTATTCTTACATTTTTTTGAAATATTATAGATAACTTATTCAAATTTTTATGTCAAGTTTCCTAACTCTGATTTTTTGAATTTTCATCACCACTTAAGGACCTTTTTTTCCATGATGATCCTGCAAATACCCATATCACATGCACCGTGACAGCAAGATTTCCATGTACATCAGCCCTAGGGTATCATCGTGTATTCAATTATCCACTAAGGAAGCTATGGTAGTACGAGGATTTACATTTTTGGAGAGTTTGATTCATCCGATTGGACAAGTAGGAGATCATATGGAGAACTTACCAACTTGTACCACAATGGCCAGATGAAACTTGTCAACTGAGGAGATTTCAGATGGATAGATTTATGATAGGAAGACATGATTATGTAGTACTATTCTTCTACTATGAGCATGTCATGCAATATTTTGGATAGGTCCAAGTACCACCCATGGCACAACCCTTCTTTAGGAGATCAATACGGAGTGCTCATAGGCCTGGTGATGGTAGATGATTCACTACTGAGGATGTTTTCTATAGTGACTTTGATGATGAAGATCATGATATGCCTTCAATATTTGACATTGGTGATGTTGGTACCATATATGCCTATGAGGAGTGGTGGACAATTGCATGGTTGACTCTTGTATTCCCAATGGATGAGCTGATAGGTGATGCAAGGCCACTCCTAGATCAGGTAGACGAGGAGGAGGATAGAGTTGAGGAGACATGGGTCAGGGCTGCAAACATATTCACATATGTGATATATGATGATTATGATGAGGCTATATATCTTGACTATGATGGACAAGATAAGAATGAGGAGGAGTACGAGGAGGACAAGCGGCTAATGAGTGAGGTTGATGAGACAAAAGATGAGGATCTAGTGGGCCACTAGTGGGGAGAGCCAACTCCTACTCATGTGACTAGATCATGTTTAACAACTACAAATTGCACTAGCACCTATAGTTAGGGAGAGGCTAGCACATCCTCCATGCATCCTACACATGATGAGGCTGAATTTACATAGCTAGTCGGAGAGCTAGGTGATGATATTTTATTTATTGCCATTGTTTATGCTTATGTCCATGCTTTACATTTTAATTTTTTGCCTATATATATAATGATGTGTACTGATTATATTTATGATTTCTATCTTGTAGGATCTATGAGAGACTTGGATGATCTCTATTGTTAGGTTGTTGCTGAGATAATTCCTCCATTAGTCTACAAGAAGTTCATTGATTCAGACTATGTGCCCCCACCCATTGTGGAGCAGAATCCAAATCTGTTTGAGCCATATGTTAGACTATGAGAAACATATGAGAGTTTCAGGTGACACACCCACTAAGCTAAGGTTACCTAGGATGTTCAATCATCTTGAGCCCTAGCAAAGGGTAAGAGACTTCAGTCAGAGGTAGCCAGACTACAAGTAGAGAGAGATCATCTACCAAAGGATCATTGAGAGGCCCTTGGATAGGTACATGGTTTACAGTATGCTCTAGGTGTATCTGTGAGCTCATGATCATGATCACATACAACCGTCTCTCAATGGACTCCCTCTAGGAAAATGTGATCACTAGATCCCAAGGGATCCAGTAGTCACAAACCTCATTAGCATTGTATATATTGATGACAAGTACACACAATTTTGAAATAGTTATATGATCATTTGATATTTTGGCATTTATGTTTATGTGTTTTACTAGTGTTAAATGGAAATGTGATCTATTTAATCATCTTTGTAAGATTATTTAACAAATGTAACCATGATTTAACATGTTTATGTGATCTAATTAAAACTTATTCTAGTTTCTCTTAGATGCAACATTGTAATTATTTATGTTATGCTGAATTAAATGCACCTATGATCTAATCAAAGAATATTAAATGCCTATAAGGATCTAATCTATCATAAAACACATGATATAATGAGACCCAAATTAATCATTTAAAATTTAATTCAAATAATTACTTTAGTATTCAAGACACACAAATAATTTTTTATCCAGAATAAAGCAATGCGAGAGCACATGGAACATCATCTACTAATTATAACACCACTTTTTTATAATTCAAACTATTCAAGAAGATTAGACATAATAGTGATGTAGATGCACAAAAATTCTAGGTTCTTTAAGAGGTGTGACATCCTTTTTTGTTAATGTACATGCCTCAGATCCAAAATTTTCATCGATTATGTAAGGGCCTAACTAGTTAGGGCTGAACTTTCCTTTTTCCATCAGTTCAATGTGTATGTTACATTGATTCTCACATAACACCAAAACACCTTTATAAAATGAATAAGATATGATAGTATCATTGTAACTACACCACATTCTTTAAGAATAAGCCTGAAGGTGCTCAAGAGCATTGATATGTTGTCCATTGAGTATTTCAAGTTAATGTAAGTATTTCTCCTTATAAGTATTGTCATCTATAATGCCTTGAAGAGATATTCTTAATGAAGGAATCTCTAACTCCAAGGGCATTATTGCCTCAATTTCGTAGATGATGTTATAAGGGGTATTGCTAGTTGATGCTCTAAAATTTGTATGATATGCCCATAACACATATATTATCTCTGTATGCCAGTATTTATTGTGTTTACTTACTATTTTTCTTAGGATTTTCTCAAGGGTTCTATTAGTTGATTCAACTTGACCATTAGATTGTGGGTAGCAGGGTGTCAAAAAATGGTGTTGTAAAACATTTCTAAGAATTTCTTAATCTCTTTTTTCTTAAATGGTGTCCCATTGTCTAGAACTAAAACGAAAGGAAGTTTGAAACAAGAAATAACGTGCTCCAATATGAAATAACATATTACATCAGCAATTGTCGAACGAAGGGGAATTGCTTCCACCCACTTTGTGAAATAATCTATTGCAATAATTATAAATGTATGTCTGATAGAGGAAGGAGGTGAAATTTTTACAATGATATCCAGACCCCACACCAAAAAGGGCCAAATAGGAACTTGTGCATGAAGCTCAGAAGCAAGAGTGTGAACTTGTCTGCTATGTTCTTGACATTTGTAACATTTCTTAATGTATTTGAAGTAATCTTGTTGCATATTCCTCCAATAGTATCCTATACAAATTAACTTTTGAACTAACGATCTTCCTCCAAAATGTCGTCCACAAGCACCCAAATGTGCTTCATCAAGTGCTATGGGTATTTCAGACTGCTTAAGGAATCTAAGCAAGAGACCATCAAAGGATCTTCGATACAATACATTAGAAAGAATTATATGCTTAGATACACATTTCCTAAGGTGGGCCCTAAAATTCTTAGTTATGAGATCAGGAAAGGTACCTTGAAATAACTAAATATTGGTGCATACCATTAACTAGAAATTTCCATGGTGATTGCTAATACTTCATCTTCTTTAGAATAAGTTGATGGTTTCATAATTATGTGGAAAATAAATGTGAAATATTCTGAAGGATCTTGGAAATATGTCTGAGAAGTTGTTCTCGCCATTGCATCTACATGTCTATTATATTTTCATGGGATTTTATCAATGGTAAATGAATCGAACTTCCCTAACAAACTCATTGTGAGATCCTTGTATTTTGATAGTTGCTCATGCTTCGCTTGATACGTTCCATTTATTTGTTTAATGATTAATTGTGAATCACCAAATATTTTAATGTCTCAGGCTCCCAAAGTTAAAGCGGAATTTAATCCAATAATTAATGCTTCATACTCTATGGTATTGTTAGTGCATAGGAAATATAACCGATATGAAAAGGGAATAGATTTTTTTCTAGGAGGAGCTATTATAACTCCTACACTTGAGCCTGCTCTACACTTAGATCCATCAAAATACAATTCCCATTCATTTTCATTTTCTTGAATTATCAATACACTCTCATCAAGAAATGTTTCTTCATTAGGTAATGCTAGGGGAGAAGGAGCATCAACTAACTGGCCATCCAAGGCTTGTCCTTTAATTTCTATTTCTGAAACAAACTTAAGATCAAACTTAGTCAACAACATAGCCCATATACCTAAGCATCCTGATAAATTTGTTTTAGTGAAAAGATGTTTTGAAGGTTCGAATTTGGTTATCACATGCATTTCAATATATAATAAGTAATGCCACAACTTACTAGTAGTGAATACAAGAGCCAAAACTTATTTCTCTATCATTTTGTATCATTTTTTGTAGTCAATCAAAGTTTGGCTAACGTAATACACAAGATTCTCTTTACCATTTTCATCTTGCTGAGCCAACAATGCTGCAAGAGAATGGGTTGATGTTGTCATATAAAGGATGAATGGTTTTTTTTTCATAGAGGGTTCTAAAATAAGTGGAGTAGCAAGATAATATTTCAAACTCTTAAAATATTGTTTACTCCGCATTCTAATTAAACTGAACTTCCTTCTTAAGGAGATGTGTAAATGGTAACGTTTTGTCTACTAAGGATGCCACAAAATGATGGATGGCTCAAATTTTTCCTTGTAAGGTACACAATTGAGAGATGTTTCTAGGAGGTGGCATGTTGACTATAGCATCATTTTTCTTCATGTCCACCTTGATGCCTCTGTGAGACATGATAAAACCTAGAATTTTCCCACTATCTACACCAAAGACACACCTTTTTGGATTCAATCTCATTTAATATTTTCATATTTGATCAAAGATTTTCCGAAGGACATTTACATTGTCTTGTCTTGTTAAAGATTTTTATAGAATATCATCAACATAGTCTTCCAAAATATTATGTATGTAATCATGAAATATCAATATCATAACTCGTTGATATCATGTGGTGCCAACATTCTTCAATCCAAAAGGCGTCAAGACCCAAAAAAATGTTCCCCAAGCTGTTGTAAATGTTGTATTATATTGTGTAGACATGGAAAATGTACAATTTCGGTTCGGCGCACTGGATTCTGATTACTAACAACATTTCCCCCTATATCATACTCTCAACATTTCATCATATTATGTCTCTTAATTTAATAAATCATTATTTATTTGATTAAGTCTTTCTCCTCTATTGATTGAATTAATCAATTTAAATTAATCAACCTTATATCTTTGTTTATTAAATAATACATTTTATTTAATTAACCCCTAAAGTCTTCTCATTAAATTGAATAAATTAAACCTTATCTGATTTAAATCTAACATTGTTCTCTTCAATCAAATAAATCAAATCATTTATTTGATTAATCATTTCCTCTCAATTTTGATTTAAATTAATTTATCTATTTGAGTCAAAATTGTCAAATCATCTAATTTCCTTCATTAATTTAATCAGAATCTTGATTAAGTTAATCCCTTCACTAAAATCCTCTAGAGAATGCAACTTACACAAAAAATCAATTACTTTGATTTATTAAATCTCTATTTTCCCTCACATGGCAAAAAAAGGGAATATTCCCTCAAATTTGAATTCAAATTCAAATGGACTTAGTCCTTCCAACAAGGCATTTAAGACCTCTTACATGTCCTTTGCATTGAGCCAAGTGACATTAACTCCATTTCTTTCATCCCCCCTAAACATGTCACTTCATCAAATTCAAAATCCAAACTTGCACATTGATCAAAATGTGCTCATTCCTCATCCAAACACATGTGGACAAGTGGCCTTCTCTCATTGGATGGTCTTTTATCCCACATTCATCCAAATCTCTCATTCTTCCAATTTTGAAATATATAAATGAGATACTCTTCCTCTCATTCAAACATCCACAATTTGAGTAAACTTATTATACTCAAATCCATCTTCAAGCATAGCCATTTCATCTATTTTTATCAATTTCTTAGCTAGGTTATGCAGGAATTCAACCAACAAAGTGGATAAAATTAGCAAAGCTTACAAAGGAGTTGGGAAAGGGCTAATTTCGACACATAAGTTGGCACCAACTCCCCCATGGGATCAAGAGTTTGCATACTTAATTAGGATTTCATTTCTTTATTTGTTCACCTTTTCTTCATTTTCCTATTTTAAGTTTTGTAAATGGATTTCATGGGGAATCCTAGTTTTACCTTGCATATGAGCTAATAACATGTTTGTTTGTTGTATTTGTGCAGGTATCAAATTGGGGTTCACATATTGATCTTGAGGATTAATAAAAATTTGATTATATCCAAAAAATCCATCCATGAATGACAACAAGGCATGTCACGTAGTCGAGTCTACTATCATGTCGATATTAGGAAGGGGAAAGTCATAGTTTAAAGATGCTTTATTTAAATCTTGAAAGTTCATACACATCCTAATATGATTGTTTGGCTTTGTGACTGCAACAATGTTTTAGATCCAAGGATAATAATCAATATGACTTATAAAACTAGCTTCAACGAGCTTTTCAATCTCAACCTTAACCAATAATGCTATCTTAGGGTTCATATTTAAAATATTTTGTCTAACAGGTTTAACATTTTCAGCGAGGACTATGTTGTGTGTTACAATTTTAGGGTAAATTTCTAACATATCCATATAAGTCCAAGCGAAAAGTTCGAGAAAGTCATGAAGAAAAGTTGCATGGTCCTCTTGTTCTTCATCATCAAGGCACTTTCCTATCTTGATGATTTTTTCTCCATTGTTAACATCCATCGGTATATCTATGGTATCTCCCAAAGGAAGTGCATTTTGTTTCAGAAATTCAAGGTTATATTATTCTTTGTTCATGTCAGCATCACTACTTTCCTCCTCTCCATCTTTTTCCTTTGTACTAATCATAGTGTAAGTAAGTCGTTTCTTTTTAGGGGGAGTAAATTTTTTAACATAAACTCCTAGCATTTTTTTCAAGGCTTCATCATCTTCAAAAAACTTCAATGATTCTTCATAATTTGTACCAATCAATTCCAAATGCTTCAATGTCAGAGTTGTTTTAGGGTTACACATGATGGTGTTGATGTTTAGTGAGGGTCTTTTCATTGCTTTCATGATCTTATAAAAGCTATATCCAAAACCACTTTTTGTTTCTTTCATATTAGGTTCTATAGGAACACAGATACCTTGTTCTTTCTTTCTCAATCCTTTTCCACTATAACAAAGTTGTTTCATGAACTCATAGCCTTTTCCATAAATTATTTCGGGTTTGGTGGTTGTTGATAATCTATCTCATCAAATTTTGTTGTATAGTGTCTTCTTCTAAATTAGATGAAGTAGATGCTTATGATTGTTCATTTGAATTTTGCATTTACATCACCATTGGTTTTCTTTCCTTTTCATCTTCTTTACTTGTGATTATGTACTCTCTCATAAATGAGGGTGTGAATTATAAGGAACCCCAATCATCATCCAATAACTTTGACACTTTTTCATCTCTTGTTTTTCATGTTTCATAGGTTCTATGTTTTATGTTGGAATTAACATGCTTAGAGGGCTTGTCGTTCCTTTTTCAACTTGTAATATTTTTTTAGGCTTGTGGTCTATTTCAACTTGGTATACCTTGTTGTTATAGACATAATTCATGATACGATGCGGAGTCAAAGGAACCACATGCATCTCATGAATCCAAGGTCTTCCTAAACAAATATTGTATGAAAGGTCATGAGGCATAACATGTATAGGATTTTGTAAGGTAGCCTTTCCAACTATAATAATTAAAGTAATCACACCAAGTGGTTGCTTTCCTACATTTTTTAATCCTCAGATCCATAAGGAATGAGGTTCAATTTTTTATTTGTCCACTCCAAACTAACCAATGAATGAGAATTTTGAGAGTCCTAGTTGTTTCTCTCCTCCTACTTATCTTATTGGAGAAGACATTGATGAACAAGAGGAAATAACCATAGGTAATAATGACAATCACATTTTTTCTTCTCCTAGTATCTCTCCTAGTTGTGAAGAAGATACTTTTATGTTAGAAACTACAATTGATGAAAGTCATGATAATATTAGTTTCCCCTCTTCCCCTAGGGAACACATTATTGAACAAAATAATCCAACCATTGATAAATCCCTTACTTGCAATGAAGTGGTTTTAGAAGAAACAATCCCTGAATTTCATGAACGTCTACTTTGTTGTTCTCCTAAAACTTCTCCTCCTAGGGAGGATATTATGGTGTAGGAAAATGAGAACATTGACACTTGTCTTTCAAACACTAGTAATGAGGCTTCCTTAGATGAAGGTTATGAAGTGAAATTAGACTCCTCTTCACTAAGAGATCATTAAAATAAAGATAAGTTTGGTGAGGTTATGACAGCACAAATTAGACCTCCTTCTAAGTCGCATCCCATTAGTGAACTACATAAAAATAAAATAAGAGATTTTTTGAATTCTATAATGCAACTTGATAGTAACAATGTTTTACAACAACTAAGTTATAATACAATTTCTTAAACATGTAGGCAACCACAAACCACTCCCTCTTCATTACCATTGCCTCAACATATTTTTCCTAGTGCTCCTCATTCACCTTTACATAATTTAGTTGAAGAGCTTAAGAAGACTCCCGCTAATGTATTCTTATGGCATATTATTCAAACACCACCTACATAAAATTGGTTATTCCATGAAATGTTGCAAATGAAGCAAGAGGAGATCCAAACTTCTATGAAATTGAATGATGTAGCATCCTCCTTTAATCGTATGCAAGTCACATCATCATAAATCACATTCCTTAAACATTAGTTACCCTCACTTGAGATTCAAAAAACAAATGAAGCCTTGATGATAAAGGTGATCATTAATGAAACCACACTTAGACGCACTCTCATAGATAATGGAGTAGGTCTTATTTTTTGTAGTCTTGACCTCCCAGATAAAATTGGTGTGGAAAAGAGGCTTATTCAACTTAATAATGAATATTTATGGCTTTGAAAATGTCAATAGGAAACCATTAGGCATGATCAGATTACCTATTGAGATCAAACCTGTAGTGTTGCCTACCCCTATCCATATCATTCTAGGATCTCTTTTATACAATTTGATCCTAGGGAGACCATGGATTCATGCTATAAAAGGAGTCCCATCTACTCTTCATTGTCAGATGAAATTTGAATACAATAAGATATACATAGTTGAAGCAGATGAACGAAGCTATAAATCATATGATCACAACACTCCCAACTGTCCTCAAAATTTCATTCAAAAATAAAAATTTGAACCTATGCAAGTTGATGTAAATCCTGCTTGTCTTTCACCTACAACAAAAATCTTTAGTGATAATTAGGGGTCATTATATTTTACGCCTCGTTTCAATGAAT
Source organism: Sequoiadendron giganteum (assembly GCA_007115665.2). Taxonomy (NCBI): domain Eukaryota; kingdom Viridiplantae; phylum Streptophyta; class Pinopsida; order Cupressales; family Cupressaceae; genus Sequoiadendron; species Sequoiadendron giganteum. The sequence continues at coordinate 359,372,736 of CM021100.1, forward strand.
AATCTAAATTCTCACCCTAAAAGTCCAAAGAGTCATACAAATGATTCATTTTCAAAAAAATGTTCTAGTGATGATTTGGGTTCATTATATTTTACGCCCTCCTTTATGGGAGAGTATAAAATATCATAATCTAAACCAAAGAAACCTTGTGTTTCATTTTCTCAATTTGGTTCTATGTGAACACCATTACCCCATGGTGGTGATGGGAACTATTTAACTCCTGCCCCTTATAAGAGGACGATGCATAACTTTAAGAAACCTAAAAGGGATTTGTGTTCTCATGAAGAATCCAATCCTTCTCAAGAGCATAAACCCCCTTCATCTAAATTGGAAGATTATTATGTTCTTGGATCCAAAATCCCTCCTAAACATGGATAAAATGAACACACGAAGCAAACTAATATTCCATACTCTTTCAAGAAAGATCTAGGTTTAGCACCTTTATCTCCATTTTCATCTAAGGCTTTATCATTTAGTCTGTTTATGACATCTTGTGCAAATACATAACATATTCTACTATTGGTCAAGAGGGTATCTTTTTGAGACTCCTCTAAGATCGTTTGATATCCCTCCCTCCAAGAACATGAAAGAAATTTTACTACAAGAGTTGATTTTATGCATATTATAGAATTAATGGTCATTCTACTAATGAATGTAAGGCTTTGGGTAAAAAAATTCAACATCTTAAGGAGTGTGGTGCTCTTTCTTGTGTTAAAGCACCTAGTTCCTCTAAATGATACTTATTTTTGTCTTATTTATCTCATCCTTGTCTTGCATTAACTGGGGGAAAGGGGTTAGGTAGCCTTGTCCTTATATGTAACTTTGTGTTGTTTGCTTTGGCTAGTTGACCACCTTTCAAGTACATTTAAGAGAAATATTGGGATGTGGACAACAGGCCTTAAGTTGGATTTCCTGTGACATACTTATTCATGGTGCAGCTTCTTTTGGAAACATATGACTTGGCATAGGGATTTTTGAAAACCTCTCATGTCTTCTTCTACTTTAAAGAAATTTCTCACAACAATGGTGTTATCAACCACTTTAATGTGGGGCATACATTGACACTCATGTTTCACTGCATGATTTCATTTCTTCTTGGGATGCATCCTTTTCTTGGTGGTTTCATTGGGTGTGATTTCCCTCAAGAGCATGATATCTCTTAGCATATTATATTCCTCTTAGTGGCTTGATGTGACACATTGCATCCCCTAAGTTATGAATCTTCTATTCTTCTATTGGTCCTCTCTTAGAGACATCAGGCATGATTTACCCTAAGAAGAGACCTTACATGAACTAAGAAAAACCCATTTAAACATACCTTACACTATTTTGCATCTACAGTATCTGTTATATGGCTAGTTTATATAGCACACTTTGCTTGTCTATGGAGCCATCTTGTTCATTCATGGGTGTTAATCATATGAATCTTTGCTTTCCTCATGGATCATGTTGCTCATATTATGTGGTGCCTTGTCAAATTTATTAAGAGGTATAGCTTTGGTATGGTTAGTGTATGATGAGAAGCCTAAACATGGGAATGAATTTCTCATTATACAATGAGAAACTAATACAGAGGCATGAATTTCTTGCTAAGCCACCCTTTGGATACTCACCCAACAGATAGCCTAAAGTTTCGTTGCCTCAGAGTGAACATGCATTTTTAGAAAAATACCTTAGATCTAATCCACAACATGTGGTACAAATGATCGAAGCTTGATCCACCTCTTTTTTTTCTTTCTTTCTTTTAGTCTTTGGCATTGCATGTTTGTGCATCTTGATACTTCGTATCATACACCTTGTGTGTGTCCTTTGTGCTTATGTTGGGTTGATGTAGGATCTTGGATCCTAGGGGATTGATCACCTCCTTGATATTTTTAATCCTATACCATCCACATTGGTACTCTTGGAACCCTCTTGGATGTCTACTTTAGTGTGAGTTTGAGGCAAGTTCCTCCTCTCACTAATGTGGGGGCTAAATGTAGTGTACAAAAATGTCACCCTCTGCATTTTAACACTTAATTTAGGAATGATTGAAATTGAAATGGACCTAATGTAACCTTGATCTAGTTTTATAATGTTTTTTACACATTCACATTAGGTTTAGGGCCCTTTTAAGCTAAATAGACCTATTTTTTCCTTAATTTAGTGTTGTAAAAGTGCATTTATTTGCACCTTCACATTAAATTTTGGACCCTATTGCATTTATGACCTTGATATCATCATTAATAGGCCCCTAAGACCCTTTATTATGCATCACAAGGATTATTTCAATTGAGATCCTGACATAATCAACAAGTACACTTAATATCTTAACTCCCTAATATTCCCTCTATCTAAAAAGCCCTAGTGGGACCCATATGCCACAAGTGCAATATGAGTCCCATTTGGTCCCTTCTTGGGGTTTTGAGCGGTAAATTACGGTTTTCAATTCAAATTTCAAGTATGTCATCTTTTGGTATCTAATAAATGGTAAATTAGATGAAGTTCCTATATAAACACGGTTTTAAATCATTATTTCCACTAAGAATTCATCATATCATCCTAAGCAATCAAGAGTTAAGAATCCTAAGACTACACAAGAGCTTCATAGAGTATTCAAGAGTATTTCTAAGGCATTCAAGGGTAAATTTATTCATCATCATGTCAAGGTCATCAAGCATCAAGAATGTTGTTGAGCTAGTGTTGTGATATATCATTCAAGATCCAAGATTAAGCATTGTTCTGTTGGTGTTTTTTACTACAACCCAAGTCTACTTCCTGAAAGCTTCTATGAACTTGCCACGTTCAATGATAAAAGTCTAGGAAGTGTTTGGACAAGTTGATGAGAAAGAGTGGTAAGGCTAATTCTCCTACATTTCAAACTCTATAAGATCCAGGAGGGTATTCCCTAAAATGTGCTCTTAACATACAACATTACCGATTTATTTACGCATGGACAAAAAACAAATAGAGTCCCCATTTATAGTAAATGCATGAAATCTTTCAAGAAATTGGCTATTCCTTGAGAAGGCTCATGTCTCATTAACAGAGAATCACAAACACAACTAAAGTAGATTGATATGAAATGTTTGAATAAAAATATCTTGAAGCCATAACAAAAAACATGAGAGAATAAAATTGTGATCAAAATTCTAGTGCCATATCCCAAAGCATAGAGTCAAAAGAGAAAACTAAACCACAAGGAAAATTTCATCTTAAACACTTATAATCTATATGAATCACATTACAATCCATATATCTATACCTGAGTCTATTACTTCTTTATGAATCCTATTTTTATCTTGCATGAACTTACTAATTAACTGAAGCATTTAACTGATCCTTCCAACCAGAGCTATCGTTAAGTGTAATTCACAGTAAAGAACAAATGAAGATCAATTAAAATCATCTTGGATCAATATTTCATTAATAATCCATGCAAAGTATCACAACAAGAGAGAAAAAAACTCAAACCATTCACATATTTAACACAAAAATGCTTAAGAACCCCATGATTGACCAAGTTCTCTTATCTGACTCAAAACCTTAAAACCTGGACTTACATTCATACTCTCTATATAACTAGACTCCTATTTCTCATATCAAGGATATTTCAGCAGACCTCTCTCACGGCCCAGAATTCCCTTTTATTAAACAAGGGAGCAAACAATCTCTAGGCCGAAGAGTTCACATGTCCATTTGTTATTGAACCACTAACCCCTAAATCAGTTAAATTTTTACCACGTTAAAGAAAAACATACGACAAGAATAATCATTAGTTGTTATGGAAGAAAGGAACTCACCCTCCAAAGGGCAACTTGTTCACATCAAAAAGGCATATTTAACTATTGCAACACTTTATTCCACCTCAACAACTTGTATTTGAATTTGAAAGGAGAAATGCATATTTTCAAATATTAACATCTGAGGCTAGACATCTATTATACATGACCAAGTTGACATGTATTATACATGACCAAGTTGCATTTCCCACATATAGTGTTCATATTTCAAATTCATCTGTGAACACTTTTTTTCATAATTCAAAATCATCCTCGAATGGCCAATTTAAAGCCATAACCTGATCAATCATATCTCGATAGGGCACATATTTCACCATTATTGACGTGATCTTCTTATCAAAGTTCTCTAAGAAACTGATGAAAAATGACATTTTTTCCAATGTATTCTCTAGAATACCAATGTCAACATTTATGCATATCTCATGGATCTAAGTAATCATGATATTATTCATTTGATCCTTCCAAATCTGCAAAGGTTTTACCTCGTCTTGGCTATGTAGAATACGTGGCAAAGGATTTAATTCCTTTCCATCATATATAGCCTTTAACCTTTTGATCCTTAACTCCATAGGGGCAACATAACCCTGAAACTTCTGCTCCACAGCTCCCTTGAAAAATTGGTAAGTTGAAATAACCATAGGATACTTATCCCCATGTTGTTTTTCTCCTATTGCTATGAATTTCAATTTCTCAATTATGTGGCTCCATTTGTCTAGCAATGGGGTGGCCATCTCTCTATCTCTTGGGAACATCCTAACTGCTTGCAACATTAGATCATAATTTGTATGAACACTATACATTTTTCCCTGGACCTTCCTACTTAAATGTTTCAGCACAGTGTCCACTATCACTAAATTGCTCCTTCCTGTAGACTCCTGGATTTGTTGCACCATCTCCTTATATTCCTCAAATTGCTGAATCAATTTCTCCCTAGAGAGTCCCCCTCCTGGGCTATTAGCCCTTTGAACTAAAATAGGCACTTGTCCCATGTTATATGGAGCAATAGCTAAGGACTATCCTTGTGAAGAGGGTTGAGATTGCTCCATAGGTGGGTCAGAGATAGTGCAGCTAGAACTAGCCTGCCCTTGAGACCTCAATGTTTCCATTTTCTATTTTAATAAGGCCAACTCAGTTTCTAGCTCTGCCACCTTTTGTTGAATTTTATTATATTCAATAATAATGTCATTGTATTGGCCTCTAAGAGTATCCTAATCCTTTGTCAGATCCTCAACAGTTGCCTTGGTGAATTTGGAAACATTTACTACCATATCAGCAACTTCCAATGTAGGGGTATCAACAACCCTCCTTACAACTAAGTGTTGGTATGTGGTGACTGATCATTGTATATTGTACACTCTTCATGTATCCTCGAAAAAGGGAAAAATCACTGAAAAGGGAAAAACCCCGACTTTGTATAACCCTAATCTGGAAGCTTCTAAAAAGCTGGTCATAAGGGGTTTGTAATAGAGTTACAGTATGATAAGAAAAAAGTGATTATTCATGATATTGTAATAGGGTTTTACATTGGTTAATAATATCATTGGATGGCTACGGTTTGCTGGATGTAGCCCGTATTGGGTGAACCACGTTAAATTCTCTATGTTATATTTTAGTGTGTGTGTTTTATTTCCTGGTTTATTTGATAAAAATCTGCATTTAGCTTTTAGATATTTTCCTTCAAAACCTAACAAGTGGTATTAGAGTGGGTTGTTTTCGATTATCGTCTACAGGAAAGTCTCACAGTTGAGTGGGAGTCTCACATTTAGGTGGGAGCAATGGAAAACAAGGGTAAGTTGAAGGTTGATAAGTTCAATGGGTAGAACTATCAGTTATGGAAGATGCAAATGGAGGACTATCTCTATCAAAAGGATTTATGGCAGCCATTGGAAGGGAAAACCAAGAAACCCACAACAATGTCAGATGAGGACTAGGATATTTTGGATAGAAAGGCACTTGGTAGTATTTGTTTATGCCTGGCACAATCGGTAGCGTTCAATATTACAATAGCAAAGACAACTCTAGAGTTGATGGAAACCCTAGCGAAGTTATATGAAAAGCCTTCCGCTTCGAATAAGGTATTTCTTATGAAGCGTTTATTTAATATGAAAATGGTAGAAGCTGGGTCAGTTACTGATCATTTAAATGAGTTTAATACAGTTACCAATCAATTAACTTCTATAAAAGTAAACTTTGATGAAGAAGTTAGGGCTCTTTTGATTCTGTGTTCTTTGCCTGAAAGCTAGAATAGCTTGGTAATGGTTGTTAGCAATTATGTTTCTAGTTCGAATACATTGAATTTTTGATGATGTTGTTGGTGTTATTTTGAGTGAGCAAATTCATAGGAAAAGCTCAGGTGGAACATCCACATTAGGTAGTGTTTTGAATGCAAAAAGCAGGGGTAGAACAAAGGACAGAAGAAACAATTTTTGAAGTCGTGGGAGGTCATGAGGAAAATCAAATTACATAAGGTCCCAATCTAGAGAGAAGAGGGATTGTTGGTATTATGGTAAGCCAGGTCATTTAAAGAAAGATTGTTGGTCTTGGAAAAGTAAAGAAGGAGATGAAAAGGAAGGAAATAAAGAGGAAAATGTGGTAAGTAATAAATCTGATGAGGATGCTTTGATTCTTTCTCTTGACAATGCTAATGATTCTTGGGTGTTAGATTCAAGGGCTTCATTTCATGCTACACCCCATAGAAACTATTTTCTTGATTATGTCCAAGGGGATTTTGGGTTGGTTTATTTGGGAGATAATGAACCCAGTTAGATTGTTGGAAAGGGAAGAATCAAGATTAAGTTGTAGAATGGGAATCATTTGGTACTACATGAGGTAAGGCACATTCCAAAGCTAAAAAGAAATTTAATTTTAGCGGGGCAACTAGATGATGAAGGTTGTGTTGTTACATTTAGTGATAAAAATTGGAAGGTTACAAAAGGTGCCTTAGTGGTAGAAAAAGGTGTGAAAGTAGGAACATTATATATTTGTACAGGTCATACTGTTCCTTCTACTTTAGCTATTGCAGATAAAAATCAATGTTTAGGAATAGTTGCTGTAGTTCAGCAAGAAGAAAATCAGATAGTTGTTGTGAATTCTGAATCAGCACTATGGCATAACAAACTTGGGCATATGAGTGCAAAAGATATGAAAGTACTTCATTCAAATAATGTTTTACCAGCTCTAAAATGTGTTAATATGGATTTTTGTGAAAGTTGTGTGTATGGAAAACAAAAGAGAGTTACTTTTCTCAAGGATGGGAAACAAAAGAAAGATGAAAAATTGGAGCTTGTGCATAAAAATGTATGGGGACCAGCTCAGGTATCTTCTCTTGGTGGATCTCATTATTATGTCACATTCATTGATGATACAACTAGGAAGGTATGGATTTATTTCATTAGGTAGAAATCTGATGTATTTGAAACTTTTAAAAAATGGAGAAGCTTGGTTGAGAATGAGACAGGTAAAAAGTTAAAATGTCTCAGATTTGATAATGGTGGTGAGTATTGCAGTAAAGAGTTTGAATATTATTGTTCATGTAATGGTATTCGTAGGCAGAAAATGGTTCCAAGGACTCCACAGGAAAATGGAGTGGCTGAGCACATGAATAGAACAATAATGGAGTGTGCACGGACTATGAGATTACATGTTGGGCTACCTTTAAACATGTGGGAAGAGGCTGTAAACACCGTTGTTTAATTAATTAATAGAGGTCCATCTACTCCTTTGGGTTGTGGTATTCCAGAGGAAGTATGGATAGGTAAGAAGGTGAGTTATTCTTTTATGAAAACCTTCGGTTGTGAAGCATTTGCAAATGTAGATTCTGAAAATAGAACCAAGCTTGATGCAAAATCAAGGAAATGTATATTTGTTGGATATAGCATTGATGAATTTGGTTATAGGCTTTGGGACTTTGAAAATAAGAAAATTGTGAGAAGTAGGGATGTTATATTCAATGAGAAAGTGTTGTACAAAGATTAGTTACAGCAGCTTGAGAAGAAAGAAAATGATTATGCAGTGTTGGATGATACTCCAAACAATGAAGTTTCCATGGATCCTCATGCTCCACAACAACAGCAGCAACAAATACTACAAACTCCAGTGAATGTTAGACGATCTTCAAGGTTTAGTAGACCTCCAAAAATATTTTCTCCCTCTTTGTACTCTATTTTATTAACTGATGTTGGTGAACTAGAATGTTATCATGAAGCTATGCAAGTGGATACAAAGGTTTAGTGGGAGCATGGAATGGAAGAAGAAATGGGCTCCTTGCTGAAAAATCAGACTTGGGAATTATGCAAGTTGCCTGCAGGTAAAAAGGCTTTAGCAAACAAATGGGTTTATAGGATGAAAGAGGAGGATGGAGGTAAGAAAAGATTTAAATCCAGATTAGTTGTAAAGGGATTTGCACAGAAACAGGGTATTGATTTTGATGAAATATTTTCTCTAGTTGTGAAAATGACCTCTATTCGTACTATTTTAAGTATTGTGGTTGTTGAAGATTTGCATTTAGAACAACTTGATGTTAAAATTGCCTTTCTCCATGGTGATTTGGAAGAGGAAATATATATGGAATAGCCACAAGGATTTGAGGTCAAAGGTAAGGAGAAACTAGTGTGCATATTGAAGAAAATTTTATATGGCTTGAAGCAAGCACCTCAACAATGGTATCTTATATTTGATAGTTTTATGGGTGAGCAAGGCTACAATAGGTGTAATTTAGACCATTGTGTTTATTTTAAGATGTTAGGTGAAGATAGCTACATTATTTTATGTTTATATGTTGATGATATGCTTGTAGCGGGGTCTAACATGGATCACATAAAGGAGTTAAAACAATAGTTAGAAAATTCATTTGCTATGAAGGATTTGGGGGCAGCAAAACAAATCCTTGGTATGAAGATTACAAGAGAGGAAAAATAGAAAATTATTTTTATGTCAGGTTGATTATGTTAAAAAGGTGTTGTGGAGATTTCATATGGAGAATGCAAAAACTGTCAGCACACCTTTGCCCAGTCATGTCAAATTGACTAAGGATATGTGTCCAAAGACACAAGAGGAGGAAGAAAAATTGTCCAAGGTACCATATGCTTCAGCTGTAGGTAGTTTAATGTATGGCATGGTATGCACGAGACCAAATATAGCAAATGATGTAGGAGTTGTTAGCAGGTATATAAGTAATCCAAGAATTGAGCATTGCAATGCAGTGAAATGGATTCTCAGGTATTTGAGAGGTACATCAAATAAATATTTATGTTTTGAGGGCTCTAATACAAATTTAAAAGGCTATGTTGACTTAGATTTAGTAGGGGATACCGATACCAGGAAAAGTACCACAGGTTATGTATTTATTGTTGGTGGGACAATAGTAAGTTGGATTTATCGGTTGCAAAAGGTGGTTGCTTCATCCACCACAGAGGTAGAGTATGTGGCTGCAATAGAGGCAACAAAGGAGATGATATAGATGAAAATTTTCATGGAAGAGTTGGGAAAGCAACAAGCTAAAAATTACTTGTTCACAGAAAGCAAGAGTGTTATACATCTTTAAAAGAATTATGCCTTGCACTCTAAAACCAAACACATACAGTTGAGGTATCATTTCATTCGGTCAGTGTTGGAGGATGGACAAGTAAAGCTGGAAAAGATACATACAGATGTAAATCCAACGGATATGTTTACTAAGGCGGTGATAAAGGAGAATTTGAGCTCCTCTTAAGCTTCGGTTGGCCTTCAAGGTTGAATTCAAATGTAACAAAGCAGTAGGGTCCAAGGTGTTTATTTCCAGTGGGAGTTGTAAGTACAACGATGTTGTTCAGGTTTAGTCTCTAAGTGGGAGATTGTTTGGTGTGGAGCCTGATTAGTCTCCAAGTGGGAGATTGTTGGTATGTGGCGACTGATCATTGTATACTGTACACTCTTCATGTATTATTGAAAAAGGGAAAAATTACTGAAAAGGGAAAAACTCTGACTTTGTATAACCCTAATCTGGAAGCTTCTAAAAAGCTAGTCATAAGGGGTTTGTAATAGAGTTACAGTATGATAAGAAACAAGTGATTATTCATGATATTGTAAAAGGGTTTTACACTGGTTAATAATATCATTGGATTGCTATGGTTTGGTGGATGTAGCCCATATTGGGTGAACCACATTAAATTTTTTGTGTTATCTTTCTTTGTGTGTGTTTTATTTCCTGGTTTATTTGATAAAATCTGCATTTAGCTTTTAGATATTTTCCTTCAAAACCTAACACTAAGTGACCACTGAAATCAGATGGTTCTGCAACAATTGGTTTCTTGGATCTAGTGGACAAAGAGCAGATTATAAAAGCATCCCACTCTTCACTAAAGTTTGATCCTTTAAGTGCTAGCATAGCTTCTTCATCTATTGCAAGAAGTGGCCTATTGGCCCTTCTTATTGTATCGAACACCACAACATCAACAATATTCCATTCAGGAAGTAATAGTACTCCACTCTTTTGTACCAATGCTTGACCCTGCTCTGGTGTTATTTCTTTGAATTTTTCCTTCATCTGCTCTCTCACCTTAGATTGAATTACCTTCTCAGGAAGCTCAGGCTGCAAACTTCTTTCTTGTGCCACCTTCTCAGCATATAATGAGATATGTTCTCTCCACACAAAATCTTTAAAATCATTGGTCTGGATAAATCAGTCATCCATCATGAACTCTCTATAGGCCTCCATTCTTAGATCATCATTATTTTTTATTCCCCTTATTTCATCTTTTCCCAACCTTAGAGAAACTACCCCAGAACTTGATGGAGTGTCTAGTGGGAAAGATGGCATTCGTTGATGCATTTTTTCAAGAGTAACAATGATATCTTCATCCTCATCACCATCGTAATCAACCAAATTTTTTATTTAAATTTTATGTCTCTTTGGTGATGAGGGACATGTCTACTCAACAATCCTCGGAGGGGAATCTAGATCAACAATATTTGGCAATAATTGCTCCAAAGAAGATGGTGTAACATTTTTAGCAACTTCACCAGCCCTGCTTCCCCTTTTCCTAGAGAAAACATTTATCTTCTTTGGGGGTTGATAAGTCGGTCTCTCCTCTAACGTTACTTCAAGGTACTCCTCAATATTTTGTGACTTTCCCCTCTCTTCCACAACCCGTTCATCCTTCAAAATCCTCACCAACCTCTCAAAATTGTCAATGGCATACATAGCCCTATTGAACTCACCATTAATATCGGCTATAGGATTGAAAGTAGGTATCTTTTCTTGCTTTCTTTTCACCATCTTCGTAAAGGCAAGGTATTGTGCCTTTCTCTCATCTTGTACATCTAAATTAAAAATGTTCCAGATAATATCTTTCGGAAAGTAGAAATGATGGGCAACATTTCCAGTTCGATTCTTGGCCTTCGTTTGAGAGATAAAACCCTCAGGATCATGATTCCTAGGGCGTACAGTCTTTAGTCCATAAGGTCTAAGATATTTGTACAAATACCTCCATCCTCCCTTTGACATAACAAAATAAGCAAACGTTGTGTAATCAATAAAGAAAGATCCATTTTTCTATTCTACTGGCAGATGTACTAATTGAGCATACCCCAACTATCTCATGATTTCCAAAAATCCAATTCTCAGAGGCACATCCCTCGGCAAAACATAAGGATTGGCATTTGTGCCATATACTCTAAAAAATTGTTGTATTATGGTAAGGGATAATGTCTCCCCAATTATGTGTCAATTTCAATTCAGGCCTTCTCTCCATTGACCTTAAGAAGTCATGAATCTCTTTTGGAATCCAGGGGGGATCATGAACTAGAGCCCTTTTCAACTTGGATCCAAAGAAATTTTGGAATGTTACATAATCAAACTTGTGATCATGTATATCAAGGATCGTATTCCAATATTGGACAGGAATTTCAATATTTCTCTCCTTCAATTCCATATCATTTTCAAACACTGCATGGCCCCTATATAGAAACATGTGAATCAATAGGGAATACTATTTGAAACCAACCCATTTCTCTCCTTTCATTAGAGCCACCAGACACCCATGCATCTTCTCTACCAAATAAGTGGCAAAATCATATACCACGCTGAAATCTGGATGTTGGATGTTTACAACCATGCACATGCTATTAGTAAGTAGAGTATTCTTCAAACTAATTCCTAGAAATTGGCACAAGGAACAAACCATCTTCTTGAAATAGTTGGAGAAATAGTTTACAGGAAAAGGTTTTGGCTCATTCTTACCAATTACTACCTATTTGTTATTTTTTCCTCTTCCTGAAGTTACCAAATGAGGTACCAAAACAGATGTTCTGATCAAACCCTTTGTATTCCTATATTCTTCTTTGAAAGCCTTGAGATTTATGGCAACCATATCCTAAATCCATTCATGTACACCAAATATTTCTACAATTTCCTCCCTGGTTATCTTTACCATTTCTATGCCAGAGTGCATTCTAACAACTTTGGTTACAGGGTCATACCTCACAACAACATCTTTTAATAAATCTACATCCAAGTAGACATTAGGAACCACTAGCTTGCCCAAATCCAACCTCCATGGGTTACACAAAGGAACGCATAAATTACTTTTCCCAAACCAATTTGAGAACAATTGCCATTCAATGTACAGTAATTCAACGTCCTAAGCTGCACATTTCTTGTCAATTAATCCTTCCATGAGAAAGGTCCCATAGAACAAAGCCTTTCCCTCATGCCTTTTTCTAGTAGAGGGCATTAATAAATCAATAATATCCTGGGAAAAGGGCCTAGTAGTGGCTTCAGAGTCAGACTTTTGGGCATTGAGTGCCATTTACACCAGACAGAGGATATCTTCAACTAGGGTTTTATAAAAGCTAAACAATTATAACTTGCTCCATATAGCTTTAAACGAAAAATGCTTCATAATTCTAGAAGCACAACAATTATCAAGACAAGCTTTAAGATATTTTAAAGAAAATCTACTCAAAAAATCCTTCACGAATGGAACAAGAAGCAATCGATAATTGTTCTTCAAGCAACCATAAAACCTTCTAAAAACACAAGAAATGGCATATGTTTTACTTACGATTTCACTTGCAAAATGTTAATGATAGTGAGGCTGGAAAATTAGAAAGATGGCTTGCTTCGCTTGGCACCAGACAATTCTTCTTCAGTGTGGAGATACACACAAAAATAGCAATTCACTAATCTTTTAGCATTTAGTTTTGAGAGAAGAGTCGAACTCGACCATTACTATTCACTCGCATGAGATAAAATGGATATAGTACAACAACAACCTATTTCAAATGTGAGTCGTTGATCAAAAATAATGTAGGCCAGGAGAATGGCTTAGACTGAGTCAAAATGGTTTGAAAATGCCATGTTCATTCACTAGCTTTTAGGCGAACAGGAAATCACCCACCGGACACCACCTCAGCATAGAACCAGCCCCACCTTGGTCATCCTTCATACAACATTGACGTCCATGCGTCAACAATTTGCACACCTTGCAGCATTATTAAAACTAATCTTTTAATTGTGTGAGGTTAGCAAGGAATGGCTAGGATGCGTTGATAAAGAAACAGTTGTCAGCATCAACATCCATCATTGGTCAGCGAACAAAAAACTAGTCCCCAAATCATATGCAACAGGTGTAAGCATTCGCATGCCTCGCACCACTTTTATAACATCAACAGGAAACCTTACGAGGTATGCGTAGAATGGTCCAGATGCAGATAACTCCATCTGACGGCTACAAAATGTTCACATGCGAAAAGGTTATTTATAAAAAAGGGGACCAACTAGGTGGATGGGGAAATGAACCTCGAGGCCAAAAATATTTTTTAGAGGTTAATCCAAAATATTTTACCAACCTGACACTATAGAAAATAAAAATATGGTCAGGACACAAAAGACCAAGAGGATAGGTAAAGAGGGTCCAGTAAAGTCACGACCAAAAGGGGTTAAGACCACACTTAAATGACCGACCACCGTTAATAATAATTCAACATTCAAAAAGAACACCAATGGCCTAGACTCGTTTGTAAAACCCAAAACCCAACCAATTAGAGCCAAGGATAAAATAAAATAAACTCACAAGGGCAAGAATTTAAAAGCTCCACAAGTGGCTCTTACTGGGGATGTATGCCCCCTGTGGGCATAGCAAGATTCCAAAAACTTTGGTTACGTAGACCAAATACAAAGAGAACCAAAACAAGGGACTTCTCCAAACAAGACAAGAAGACAAAAAACAAAAACAAAAACAACAAACCTATATACACTACTTACATGACTGTACAACATACATGGAAAAAGAGCTATTTCAAGAGAAATAGTATTTCAAGAGAAATAGTATTTCAAGAACTGCCCATGTATTGGCATTTCAAGAACTTCATATGCAAGTGACTGTAAGAAATATGAATCTTCTCCATGTGTATCCATAATTATATGTGGGCCTAGCCAAAGGGGATCAACCTTTCCATGCTTGCCCTTATCTTTTGATCTTGCATTCTAGAGCAACACCATTGCTTTGATATCAAATTTTCTCTCAACTACCCTTTTGTCATAGAGATGCTTTACCTAAAGCTACAATATTTCATTTCTCTTATGAGCCTCTCTTCTACTTTCATCCAGTTGATTCAATTCTTCCATTCTGTGTTGCATCTCATCACATACATCATCATATTCTTGGAAAAATTCGTACATCTTCAATAGGTTGTTTTGTGGGATACATGCCTCCATCCCATAGACTAGGTTAAAAGGAAAATAACCAATTTCCTTCTTGATAGTTGTCCTGTCAGCCCATAGTGCTAGTTTTAATTTTGAATCCCAAGCCTTTTTTTTCTTCTCAATCATACGCTTGATGATCTTCATTAGGCTCTTATTACTAGACTCTTCCTATCCATTTCCTTTGGGATGATAGGGAGAATAATATGAAATAGTTATACCGTATTGATTATTGAAATTAAAAAATTCCTTCGATTTGAAACACATTGCATTGTCTAAAACAATTCTTTTAGGTACTTTGAATCAGCTTAAGATATTATTAGTCAAAAATTAATAAAAAATTTACTTGTGGCCCTTCTGGCTGGGATTGCTTCAATCCATTTAGTAAATTAATCAGTTGCCACCAATATCCATGCATTTCCTCCACTAGATTTTTTAGATATCTCACCTATGAAGTCAATACACCATTGTTAAAAAGGAGCTAAAACAGACACAGGTCTCAACGGAAGATTACCAGAAAATTTCAACTTATCGGCAAACCTCTGACATGCAACACATATTTTGACATATCTGTGAGCATCCTTGAATACAGTAGGCCACCAGTATCCTTCTCTTAAAATTTTATGAGCCATTGTCTTAGCCATATAATGGCCTCCACAAGCTCCTTTATGCATTTCTATCAGTAGATCCTAAGCTTGGTCTCCATCCATACATATGAGTATAATACCTTCAAGGCTCCTCCACCAAAGTTCACCATCAATAATGACATATCTAATTTTTCATAATTTAAGGGTTCTTTTCTCAGTAAGGGGCATACCTTCAAGACATTGCATCATTTGTAAATATTCAACAATCCTCCTATACCATCCATATGTTTGCATATCACAGATAGGTGCAATGTTCTTTTGCTCTATTTGGTTTATTTGATTTGCCTCCAGATTTGCTTTAGCCATTAATTTGGCTAAACCCTGACCCCTTACAAGCTTGGTGATTTGTATGTCAATATTAAACTCTTGGATTCTATTTATCCATCTATGTCTCCTTCCTATAGTCTCTTGTTGGGTGAAAATATCTCTAACTATAGTTGTTGACACATACGCAACAACAATTTCTCCCATTAGGTAGGGCTTGAAATTATTAATTGCCTTTACCAAAGCATATGCCCACTTTTCTGATATATCATATTTTAATTCTGCATCCTGCAATGATTTACTAAAGAATGCAATGGGCTGCTCAAAACCATCATTATTTTTCTACAATAACACACTAGCTATAGTGTGAAAAGAAGCAAAAGTAAACAACTGGAAAGTTTTTGAGTAATCAGGTGACTTGAGAACAAGGGGCTACTTGATTTTATCTTTGATAGCTTGGAAGGCTTTGGATGGCTCCCCTATCCATACTATCTTTTCTCCTTTTTTCAGCATCTTAGATATTGGGCGGACAATCTCAGCAAAATTTGTGACAAACCTTCTTAGAAATTTTATCTTTCCAAAGAAAGATTGGATGCCTTTTATATTTCTTTGCTGTATAATTCTATCAATAGCAACCACTCTTTCAGGATCAATCTGAACCCCATCCTTTGAAACAATATGCCCTAGTAGTTTTCCTTCTTTTACCCCGAATGCACACTTCTTAGGATTCAAAGATATCCCATATTCCAAAGCTCTAATAATTTTATTTTCTAAATGAGAACAATGGTCCTCCTCACTCTTGCTATGGGAAGTAAGATCATCCTGGTAAACTGCAAGGAATAGATCAGCAAAATCTGCAAAGGCTAGATCCATAGACCTTTGAAAAGTTTCTCCAGCACTTATTAATCCAAATTAAATTCTTACATAGACATATGTCCCCCATGGTGTGACCATTACTTGGTTATAACCAGAAAATCGATCCATCATGGATAGCAGTTCACATCATGTGACCTTTTGTGGTATAGCCTCCATATTAGGCAGTGGGTAATTATCCTTTAAAGAAGCAACATTCAATTTTATAAAATCAATAGATAACCTTGTGTCCCCATTTTTCTTTCTATTAGGCACCAAGTTAGAGACCCAAGATGAGTGCCTAATTGGTTTGATGATTCTTGTCTCCCTTAGTTTAGCAAGTTCTTCATGCATTTTGGGTTGCAGGGTAGGGCTAATCAGTCTCTATTTCTACCTAAAAGGCTTCATGTCAGGTTTCAATGGGATTTCATGTTGGAAAATATCCTCGCTATATGCTTTAAGGTCTTCATATGACCAAGCAAAAACATGACTATATTTTCTAAGTAGAGTAATCAACATGCTTCTAACATGTGGCTTCATTTTCCTTCCAACATAAACCTTCTTAGGAGCACCTTCTATTCCTAAGTTTATTTCTTCTAGGTCCTCCTTATGAGAGGGTGCTTGCTTATTATTTGACATATCCAAACCATCAAAAACCATTTCAAGTGCAACTAAGCCCCAAGGGATGGTATTTGTTTTGAGTTGAATCACCTCATTCCCAAACAGGGTTTCCTTCCCATCAATTTCAGTTACAAATGGGCCAAAATCAATTTCCTGGCTCTCATATTGATCCACACAATGCAAGAATTTCAATTTTTATATGTCATCATCAAACACTCGCCAGTTGCAAATGTTATTGGGTACTGTAGGCCTGGTTTGCACTTCTCTTTGTGAGATGCCACCAAAAGTGACACTATCAAGTTTAACAACAATATTTGCTAACAAGTTAGCCTTAGCATTTTGTCCTCTTTTGACTCATTCAGTACCAAAAGCACTAAATCCTTCAATAGTATCCCATACAACATTTCTATATTGCCTAATTCTTTAATCTTTAGCTACAAAGCGGGATATAATCTAAGAAACAACTAACTCGGAGTCTCTGAAAACTTTTAACACTTTAATACCATGCTTTGAAGCTATCTTCAGACCGAGTATGAGAGCCTCATACTCAACAACATTGCTAGTACAAGAAAATTGCAACAAGAAAGAATATTTGAATGTTTTACCTTGTGGGGAAGTAAAGAAAATTCCTACTCCTGAGCCATCTCTGGAACAAGCTCCATCAAAATGCATTATCCATAAGTCACCCTCTAATGATACCTGGATCTCTTCTTTTATTTTATCTTTGTCAACACAAATTTTTTCTAGATCAGTTTCCACAAAGTTGATTCTGATAGGCTCTATTGATTCCTCCACATTTTCAATCATGTGAGGGACTCTCTTTTCCCTATCTACTATAACATCTTTCTTCTCAATAGAAAATGTAGCAAAAGATAGATCACACTATATGCTTCCACCCATTGAATCACTCCAAGGCCGAGATAGTAACATGCCATAAGTAGGTGGGATATCCACCACTGTAACACTCATGTGTAGCTCTTTCTCAGGAAATGTTGCCAGTCTATATGGAATATCATTTATAATACCTATGACAGGCACTTACCAAGAATCCATTGCATAACATTTACCATATGTACTGTCTACTTTTAAACCCATTGCATTCATTATTTTCACTAGAATCACATTGTTAGAAGCTCTTGAGTCAATCATGCAATTTCTCAATATTTTTCCATCAATAATTAGGCTTAAGAAAAATGGATTGACATGATTGGGATTAGCAGTTAGTATTTCCTAGGTATATTTGAGGGCTTTTGTAATGTTTTCCTCCATAATTTTTTGCTTTTCTTGATCCTCTTTTGAATTTATCTGATCATAAACCACTTTAATCTTTCTACTTGTAGGAATACTATTAATAAGTGCAACAATTTTGTCCTTATGTTCATCTATTTGCATCATTTCTAAGAAAGGAACAATAACCCTAACTTGAGAAAGTACTTGGAACATATCTATTGAAGTGTACTTTGGTAATTCAAGAAAATTTCTATTTTCAAAAATTACCTTTTCTTTTCCCTTAGGATTTTCATCATTAGGAGAGTGTAGATTTTTGTCTTTGATGTTCTGGGGTACAAATTCACTCTTTGTCTTGGTCTTATCAACTTTCTTTGCCCATATCCTGGGCTCCCTTATTTCCTTAGGCTTTAAATTGACATTCTTAGCCTCTGACCTAGTATTTGTTCTAGTTACATCTTTTTCATTTATGAATAGGCTACAAGGTGTACCTGAATCACTTGGAATAGTTTTTTTTCTCAATTGTATGCTATTTATTGACCTGGAAACTAGAGAAACAGTGTATTTTTCAATTTCTTGATTGGAAGGCCTTCTCGAAACAGTATTATCCACCTCTAGTTGATTCACAAAATAGTCATCATTGTCTCCTTCATTTGGAAACACTTGCTAGTGGTGTACATCATTTTGTTGTCTCTGAATATCAACATCCCTACCACAAGGCTCATCATTTAAGGAGTAATCATCATAGACCAGATCAACTAGTCCTAATAATACATTTGTCATCGTATCTGTATCCTAGGGAGACTGAGCATCTCCTTGGTCATCTTGAGATTCTACCATTTTTTGTGCTACTGTACACTATTGTGGAGAATGTGGCATTCCACACACCTCACACCATGGTAAATTTTATGTGGCATTCAGAGAATTATTTTGTAAAGGATTGGGTGGAACTTAATTGTTTCTTTGATTTCATTGCAAGGGTTTTCCATTATTCCAGTTAGTATTATAGGGATAGTCCTGCAGCCTAGGGGGTCTTTCATTTCTTTGAAAATAAGGCTTGTTATTTTTTGCCTATTTTTGTAGTAGGGTAAGGATTTGATCTATCTTCTCATCAATAGCAGTGGGTTTACTAACCTTCTTAGTTTGGTTCCTTGTGCCTTTAAGAGCTTTGGGATCTTCTCTTCTCTCCACTTTACTAGAAGCCCTTCTATTATTCTCAATATTGACCACCATCTTATATGCCTACCTCAAATTATGAGGGTCCTTATCTCTCAGTAAATAACAAATTTTAGCATCATAGGCATTACAATACATGACTAAACATGCACTTTCATTAGGCCTTAACTATGCAAGAACTCTTGTCATAGCCTTCTGGAAATGAGCATTAAACTCAGTAACTAGTTCATTATGCCCCCTGGTAATGTTATTGAAACCATTTAATTTAAATCTGGGGTCAGTCTGATCCCCGTATTGTTCCCCAAAAACTCTACAAAAAGCATCTTTGGAATCAATACTAGCATTAGGTAACCTTCTATACCAATCCCTAGCATCTTCAACTAATGACTGCATAAATTATTTCATTGCTACGTCATCATCCCATAGCTCAAAGTATTCAACAAAGCCTTGAAAAGCTTTCAAATGGTCTTCCCCACTAAAAGAATTATTACCAGTGAATTTTGGGAGATGTTTTCGTGCATTATCTGGAATTGGATTAGGGTACCCTTGAATATTGCTAAAACACAATTGATTGTATCTATCAATTTGGGGTGCTCCTCCACCACGTCCATTTCTGGAGGTGCTTTGTTGCTCAATATCTTTCTTATCATTCCCCCCTTTATCCTTTTCACCACTAGCATTTTGTCTAGCCTTGTCAGTGCTTCCCTCTTCATTCTCTGAGTAGGAGCTAGCATTTTTATGACCACCTCGACCTCCACCACCCCCCCTTTAGGGATTTTCTTCTCAAAATTCTTGCTCAGTGACTCATTTTCGTTCTATCCTGAACTGGAAGCTTGGTGGGTAGGTATAGACATCTTCAGGAAAGCTATCTTTCTTTCTATCTCAATATTAGAAGCTTCTATCTCTGCCTTTCTTAGATCATCCTACAACTGA
The DNA here is from genome assembly GCA_007115665.2 of Sequoiadendron giganteum. Classification (NCBI taxonomy): domain Eukaryota; kingdom Viridiplantae; phylum Streptophyta; class Pinopsida; order Cupressales; family Cupressaceae; genus Sequoiadendron; species Sequoiadendron giganteum. The sequence continues at coordinate 359,392,919 of CM021100.1, forward strand.
TCATTTACAAATTACAATCTTAGGAGCTTGAGGTTTTGGGGAAAATCTAATGGCCTGGGATCAACTTTGACCCCTTTGTCAGCAACATAAGAAGGAGTTGCACCATCATAAATATCATATAAAAACATATACTCCCATAAGGTTTCGCCTCTTGACTCGTTTGGATACTCACACAATCACATCCAAAATCTTAAGAACCTACAAATGACCAAACAAGTACAATCCTCTCCCTACACCATAAATTTAAAATCTACTTGATCCATTGTCTATTAAACTGCACATTCTCTCTAGCGCTTATTTGAAATCGAAAATTTGATTATGTATGTAAAATTTAGTTCAAAACCATGTACAAGAGAACATCTAACTTTTGGGCCCCAAAAACTAATGTAAACAACAAAATCATGGAACTAAACTTATACCACTATGTAGTTCTTGGAGAGAGCTTTTTGTTGACTATTGGAAGTCGAAAATATGACATTGTGGGAAAAAGTTATGTTTTTTTGAACAAAAGTCCTCTAATTTGGATTTTTTCTTGGATTGATCAAAATGGGCTTTCCCATGGTCCACAAAGGTTGTCTTCTTGGATCTAGCGAATGGATCTGAAGTTTTGGTAGCTGATATAGGAGGGGTATATGTGGGTGTAGCAGAGGTTCCCATAAAGATTGTTTCTTTAGGGACCTCACGAGCCTTTTCAGCAGCTGCCTTAGCCACCCTTTCCTCAAAGGATTTTCTCCTAGCTACTTCTTCCCTCATCTTTTTGAATTTCTTCTTCTGAGCATTTCTTTCGAGTTGCTTAGCCCGGAATCTCTCCAAATTCTCTTTTCTTATTTTGTCCCTATAGTCTTCTACCTCTTGCAACCTTGTTTCTTCTTCAATTAAGGTTTTCATATCCCTATCTATATCCGTTTCATTTTCAAGGATATCTCATGTCTCACTTGAAGCAGGAGTATAATAAGGTTGTTCTACCTAATCTTCATCTTGAATAAAACGCACTTCCTTGTTCAAAGAGGCCCCTCGTCATCTAAAATTTTGTCCAATAAAAATGGACATAGTACTAGGTGTTGTGGCTTCTGGGAAATGTTTATCCTATTCCCATAAACCCCATCATTCCTCCTCTTTAGACATACTAGTTTCAACTTCTCAATTCATCTCAAAAGGAAAACTACCATGATCCATCTTAGACATAATAAATTCTGAGGAATCTCCACTGATAAAATCACTATTCATCTCACCATTTAAAGTAGGAGAAGAAACAATAGGAGATGAAACAAACTTACTTGTGGTATCATTTACTTTTACCCATTTCGTGTCCTATCTTGGTTCAAGCTCTAGCATTGGCTCTAGATTCTTTTTCGCATAGCTTCTAGTCTTCTTCATGGTCTTCAGTGTACAAGGACTTTCCTTTTCACATTGATTTTTATACTTTGTATGAATATTTGTGTTCAAGATATCAGAGTCACCACCCAAAATATTGGTAATTATGAAGTGATTGCAGTTCACTTTTGTACTTGTGACTTTGGAAAGGATTCTTAAACATTACCCGACACACTGACAAAGAACATAGGAAAACTAGACACATGTACTAAACATGACAAATAGAGTCACAATTTTTTTTAAAATATATTGTGACAAATGACTCTGACTAAAGTAGATTTGCACTAGAGACTTTTCATTTGATAGTTCCCCAACAAAATCGCCATTCTGCTGGCATTTTTTACTGCAACCCAAGCATACTTCCCGAAAGCTTCTATGAACTTGCCACATTCAATGATAAAATTCTAGGAAGTGTTTGGACAAGTTGATGAGAAAGAGCGGGAAGGCTAATTCTCCTACACTTCAAAATCTATAAGATCCAGGAGGGTATTCCCTAAAATGTGCTCTTAACATACAACATTACCAATTCATTTATGCATGGACAAAAAATAAATAGTCCCCATTTATGCTAAAAGGATGAAATCCTTATAGAAATTGGCTATTCCTTGAAAAGGCTTGGGTTCAGTTAATAGAGAATCACAAACACGACTAAAGTAGATTGATATGAAATGTTTGAATAAAAATATCCTGAAGCCATAACACAAAACATGAGAGAATAAGATTGTGATCAAAATTCTAGTGCCATATCCCAAAGCATGAACTCAAAAGAGAAAACTGAACCACAAAGAAAATTTCATCTTAAACACTTATGATCTATATGAATCGCATTACAATCCATATATCTATACCTGAGTCTATTACTTCTTTATGAATCCTATTGTTAGCTTGCATGAACTTAGTGATTAATTGAAACATTTAACCGATCCTTTGAACTAGAGCTATCATTAAGTGTAATTCACAGTAAAGAACAAATCAAGATCAACGAAAATCATCTTGGATCAATATTTCATTAATAATCCATGCAAAGTATCACAATAGAGGAGAAAAAAAACTCAAAACATTTGCATATTTAACACAAACATGCTTAAGAACCCCATGATTGACCAAGTTCTCTTATCTGACTCAAAACCTTAAAACCTAGACTTACATTCATACTCTCTATATCACTAAACTCCTATTTCTCATATCTCAGATATTTCAGCAGACCTCTCTCATGGCCCAGAATTCCATTTTATAAAACAAGGGAGAAAAAAAGCTTTAGGAAAAAGAGTACAAATGTCCATTTGTTATTGGACCACTAAGCCCTAAATCAGTTACATTTTTACCACATGAAAGAAAAGAATAAGACAAGAATAGTCATTAGTTGTTATGGAAGAAAGGAACCCGCCCTCCAAAGGGCTACTTGTTCATGTCAAAAAGGAATCTTTAACCGTTGCAACACTTTATTCCAACTCAACACCTGGTACTTGAATTTGAAAGGTGAAATGCATATTTTCAAATATTAACCTCTCAGGTGAGACCTATAATATACATGACCAAGTTGCATTTCCCACATATAGTATTCATATTTCAAATTCATCTATGAACACTTTTTCCACAATTCAAAATAATCCTCGGATGGCCAATTAAAAGCCATAACTTGATCAAACTTATCTCGATAGGGTAAATATTTCACCATTACTGACGTGGCCTTCTTATCAAAGTTCTCTTAGAAACTGATGTCAAATGACATTTTCTCCAATGTATTCTCTAGCATACCAATGTCAGCATTTTTTCATATCTCATGGGTTTGAGCAATCATGATATTAGTTATCTGATCCTTCCAAATCTACAAAGGTTTTACCTCATCTTAGCTATGCAGAATATGTGGCAAAGGAGCTAAGTCATTTCCATCATATATAGCCTTTAACCCTTTGATCTTTAACTCCATATGGGCAACATACCCTTGAAACTTCTGCTCCACAACTCCCTTGAAAAATTGGTAAGCTGAAATAACCATAGGATACTTATTCCCATGTTTTGTTTCTCCTAGTGCCATGAATTTCAATTTCTCAATTATGTGGCTCCATCTGTCTAGCAATGGGGTGGCCACCTCTCTATCTCTTGGGAACATCCTAAGTGCTTGCAAAATTAGAGCATAATTTGCATGAACACTCTTCAATTTTCCCTAGACCTTCTTGGTTAAATGTTTCAGCACAGTGTCCACTATCACTGAATTGCTCCTTCCTGCACATTCCCAGATTTTTTGCACCATCTCCTTATATTCCTCAACTTGTTGAATCAATTTATCCCTAGAGATTCCTCCTCTTGGGCTATTAGCCCTTTCAACTACAATAGGCACTTGTCCCATGTTATATGGAACAATAGCTAAGGACTATCCTTGTGAAGAGGGTTGAGATTGCTCCACAGGAGGGTTAGAGATAGTGCAACTAGAACTAGCCTGCCCTTGAGACCTCAATGTTTACATTTGTTGTTTTAATAAGGCCAACTCAGTTTCTAGCTCTGCCACCTTTTGTTGACTCTTATTATATTTAATAATAATGTCATTGTATTGGCCTCTAAGAGTATCCTGATCCTTGATCAGATCCTCAACAGTTGCTCTAGTGAATCTAGCAACATTTACTACCATAGCAGCAACTTCCAATGTAGGGGTATCGGCAACCCTTCTTACAACTAAATGACCACTGAAATCAGACGATTTTGCAACAGTTGGTTTCTTGGATCTAGTGGACAGAGACCATATTTTCAAAGCATCCCACTCTTCACTAAAGGTTGATCCTTTAAGTCCCAGCATAGCTTCTTCATCAGTTGTAGGAAGTGGCCTATTGGCCCTTCTTATTGTATCGAACACCACAACATCAACAATATTCCATTCATGAAGTAATAGTACTCCACTCTTCTATACCAATGCTCGACCCTGCTCTGGTGTTATTTCTTTGAATTTTTCCTTCATCTGCTCTTTGACCTTAGATTTAATTACCTTCTCTGGAAGCTTAGGGTGCAAACTTCTTTCTTGTGCCACCTTCTCAACATCTAATGAGACATGCGATCTCCACACAAAAACTTTAAAAGCATTGGTTTGGATAAAAGATTCATCCATCATGAATTCTCTACAGGCCTCCATTCTTAGATCATCATTATTTGTTATTCCCCTTATTTCATCGTTTCCCAACCTTAGAGCAACTGCCCCAGAAATTGATGGAGTGTCCACTGGGAAAGATGGTGTTCCTTGATGCATTTCGTCAGGAGTAACAATGATCTCTTCATCCTCATCACCATCACAATCAACCAACTTTTTTCTTTCAATTTTTTGTCTCTTTGGTGATGAGGGACATGTCTGGTCAACAATCCTCAAAGGGGAATCTAGATCAACAATATTTGGCAATGACTGCCCTGAAGAAGATGGTGCAACATTTTTAGCAACTTCACCAGCCTCGCTTCCCCTTTTCCTAGAGAAAACCTTTATCTTCTTTGGGGGCTAGTAATTTGGCCTCTCCTCTAACCTTAATTTAGGGTTCTCCTCAATATTTTGTGACTTTCCCCTCTCTTCCACAACCCGTTCATCCTTCAAAATCCCCACCAAACTCTCAAAATTGTCAATGGCATACATAGCCCTATTGAACTCACCATTAATACCAGGTATAGGATTGAAAGTAGGTATCTTTTCTTGCTTGCTTTTCACCATCTTGGTAAAGGTGATGTATTGTGCCTTTCTCTCATCTTGTACATCTAAATAAAAAATGTTCCTAATAATATCTCCAGGAAAGTAGAAATTATGGAAAAAAGTTCCAATTCGATGCTTGGCCTTCATTTGAGAGATAAAACCCTTAGGATCATGATTCCCAAGGCATATAGTATTTAGTCTATAAGGTCTAAGAAATGTGTACAAATCCTTCCATCCTCCCTTTGTCATAACAAAATCATTAAACAGTGTGTACTTAGGAAAGAAAGATGCTTTTTTCTGTTCTACTGGCAAATGTACTTCTTGAGCATACCCCAACTAGCTCATGATTTCCAAAAATCCAATTCTTAGAGGCACATCCCTTGGAAAAACATAAGGGTTGACATTTGTGCCATATACTATTAAAATTGTTGTATTATCATAAGGGATAATGTCTCCCCAATTATGTGTCAATTTCAATTCAGGCCTTCTCTCCATTGGCCTTAAGAAGTCATGAATCTCTTTTGGAATCTTGGGGGGGTCACGAACTAGAGCCCTTTTCAACTTGGATCCAAAGACATTTTTAAATGTTACATAATCAAACTTGTGATCATGCATATCAAGGATCATAGTCTAATATTGGATAGGAATTTCAATATTCCCCTCCTTCTTCAATTCCATATCCTTTTCAAACACTACCTAGCCCCTATATAGAAACGTTTGAATCAATAGGGAATACCATATGAAACCAACCCATTAATCTCATTTCTTTAGAGCCACCAGACACCCATGCATCTTCTCTTCCAAATAAGTGGAAAAATCATATACCACATTGAAACCTAGATGTTGGATGTTTATAGCCATGTACATGATATCAGTAGGCAAATTATTCTTCAAACTAATTCCTAGAACTTGGCACAAGGAACAAACCATCTTCTTGAAATAGTTAGAGAAATAGTTTACAAGAAAAGGTTATGGCTCATTCTTACCAATTACTACCTATTTCTTATTTTTTGCTCTTCCTGAAATTTCCAAATGAGGTATCAAAAGAGATGTTTTAATCAAACCCTTGGTATTCCTCTATTCTTCTCTGAAAGCCTTGCAATTTATGGCAACCATATCCTGGCTCCATTCATGTAGACCAAATATTTTTGCAATTTCCTCCTTGGTTAGCTTTACCATTTCTATGCCAGAGTGTGTTCTAACAACTCTAGTTACAGGGTCATACCTCGCAACAACATATTTTAATAAATCTAGATCCAAGTAGACATTAGGAACCACCAGCTTGCCTAAATCCAACCTCCATCGGTTACACAAAGGAACACATAAATTCATGTTCCCAAACCAATTTGAGAACAATTTCCATTTGGTGTTCGGTAATTAAGCATCCCGAGCCGCACATTGCATGTTAGTTAATCCTTCCATGAGCAAGGGCCCATAGAACACAACCTTTCCCTTAGGCCTTTTGCCAGTAGAGGGCTTTAATAAATCAATAATATCTTGGGAAAAGGGCATAGTAGTGGCTTCAGAGCTAGAGCTTCGGGCCTTGGGTGCCATTTACACTAGACAGAGGATAGCCCGAGCTAAGGTTTTTTAAAAGCTAAACAATTATAACTTGCTCCCTATAGCTTTAAACAAAAAATTCTTCACAATTCTAGAAGCTGGAACAATTATCAAGACAACCTTTAAGATATTTTAAAGCAAATCTACTCAAACAATCCTTCAGGAATGGAACAAGAAGCAATTGATAATTGTTCTTCAAGCAACCATAAAACCTTCTGAAAACACAAGAAATGGCATACGTGTTACTTACGGTTTCACTTGTAGAACGTTAATGATAGTGAGGCTAGAAAATCACAAAGATGGTTTGCTTCGCTTGGCACCAGGCAATTCTTCTTCAGCGTGGAGATACACATGAAAATAGCAATTTGTTGATCTTTTAGCATTTAATTATGAGAGAAGAGTCGAACTCGACCATTACTATTCACTCATGTGAGATAAAATGGCTATAGTACAACACCAACCTATTTCAAATGTGATTCATTGATCAAAAAATATGTAGGTGAGGAGAGCGGCTTAGATTGAGTCAAAATGGTATGAAAATGCCACGTCCTTTCACAAGTCTTTAGGCGAACAGGAAATCACCTACCCGACACCACCTTAGCATGGAATGGGCCCCACCTTGATCGTCCTTCATACAACATTGGTGCCCATGTGTCAACAATTCACAAACCTCACAGCATTATTAAAACTAAAGTTTTAATTGTGCGAGGTGTGCGAGGAATGACCACGATGCATCGGTAAAGAAACAACTGTCAGCATCAGCATCCATCATTGGTCAGAGAACAAAAAACTAGTCCCCACAATCATATGCGACAGCTGGAAGCATCTTGTATGCCTCGCACCACTTTTATAACATCAGCAAGAAACCTTGCGAGGTCTGTGAGGAACGGTTCAAATGTAGATCACTTCATCTGATGGCTACACAATCTACACATGCGAAAAGGTTATTTATAAAAAAGGAGAGTAACTAGATGGATGGAGAAAAGACCCTCAAGGCTGAAAAGATTTTTTAGATGTTAATCCAAAATATTTTACCAACCCGACACTATGGAAAATAAAAATATGGGCAGGATGCAAAAGATCGAGAGGATAGGTAAAGAGGGGCTAGTAAAGTCACGACCAAAAGGGGTTAAGACCACACTTAAATGACCAGCCACCATTAATAATAAGTCAACGTTTGAAAAGAACACCAATGACCCAGACTCGTTTGTAAAACCCAAAACCCAACCAATTAGAGCCAAAGATAAAATAAAATAAACTCACAAGGGGAAGAATTTAAAAGCTCCACCATGTTCCACATCTAATTCAATATCAAGACCTATATTCTACATGGCCACTTCATGTTAGATTGTTGATTTACACTTCAACACATCATTCAGGGTATCATTGTTCATGTTTCAATGTTTCATCATAAGGTTTAATTACCTAAATAGGGTTTGACCTAGGAAAACCCCCATTCCCTAACAATCAACAATTTTTCCTCTCTCTACATGTGTGATTGCAGATCTAGGTGTCTTGGAGCATGAAGAATCTTTGAAGACTAAGTTATGAGATTGAAGAAAGTTGTCAGAGTTGTCTCCTCACTTGCAAGACCATGGAAAGTCACCTACATGTTGGAAATCATGGTTTTTGATGTGGAGATTTTATAGGAAGGATGCTATAGGAAATCACCAAAGAATTCCAAAATTTAAGCTAAAACCTAATATTGGGACTAAAATTCCACTTATGGTGTATGAGTCCCAGTATTGTTATTTTCCAGGTTTCAAGTGATTTAGATTAGTTATCGACATATTCCAGTTTTGGTACAAAAACCCTAGTCTAAGACTAATTGCCCATATTGGCATATGAGTCTAAGTGAGCATTAACAATTAGGATTTCAAGGTTTTAGAGCTTATTTCGACCACATTCTCAGTTTTTTTTCTTGATTTTCAGTTTCATTTCCCAGGTCATCTAGTTATATTTTGCATGTTACATCCATTTCTTGTCTTTCCAATCCCTAGCTTGGTGGTGAACCCCCTTTTAGTCTTTAATCACACCCTAGGACACCCTTCTAGCAATTTTTTTCCTTCATTCCATCCTTGGATTGAGACCTCTAGGGTTTCCTTCAATTAAAATTATAGAAAATTGGTGGTTGTGTGTCCTAAAACATTTAACAACCACCATTTTTCAATGTTTCAGGTGAAAATGTGTCAATGTGGTTGCATTTTAAAATTACATGCAAAATTAAATATAATAATTCTCATTTTTTTGAGCATGAAATTCTTAAGGTGATTTTAAAATCACTTGAGTAGTTGTATGATCACCATATTGACTTAATTTGAAAGAGGTAATTTTAAAAATTAATGATACACAATAATGTTTTACAAGGTTATGAAGCATGAAGGTAAAACAAATGTAAATGTCAAAACATTCTCATTAGTCAAGATTAGCACTAAGAAATTCATATTCATGCCAAATCAATGTGTGTTGGAAAAATAGGTCAGATAATCAACTTTCCATGCATGCTTGTTCATTTTAGATACTTATAAAATCATATAATATAACTGAGACCACAAAATATAAAAAGTATTTATATAAAAGTCAACCAAGACTTCACACTTTAACTTAAAAGCCAAGATAGAATCTCAAAATACATAGTCACATATATATTTAAATTTAAATTAAATTTTAATAAATTAAGATTATATAAAAAATATATTTAGATAAGATTTTGATCTTGAGCTTATCTATATTTTTGTACTTCCTAAATTCCTAGTTTCCTTTGCTTCAAAAATTGTTCAATTGACATGCATTATTCGATTCAATAATGTTAATCCTTCTACCTATCCAAATATATATTATAAACTATATGCCCATCCTTTGTGGATACTAATAATTGAATTGATAAATACATTAAATCATTAAAAAATCATCTAAGTTATCTTTCTTTCCCAAAATATCTTTCTCTTGATTCATGCTACATTCAATCAACTTCTAATTAGTTTGGATATTCAAGGGTGTATACGATTAGTTGGTACTTTAACTTATCCATTATTTCTTTATTTTATGATATTATGTCCTCTTATCTACCAATTAACTATCTAATTCATGCTACTCACAAAATTCTCTAGGCTCCTAATATTATTGTGAGCTCTCATTGGTGATCCCATTTATTTAGTTTAGGTTATGTAAACATGAAATTATGTTTTCTACTAACTCATTTGAATCTTGTATTTTATATTTTTTTTACCAATGGTTTGATTAGGCGGGTAAACTCGACATTTTCTAAACACACATAATTCTTCTAAAACTTGAATATAATTACATTAGGTATATTACCCTTGGTCTTTCATTATTTTATTGCAATGTTATTAACAACTAATGACACCTAGCATTCCCTATTTATTTAGTAAAAATGTTGGCCTTTTTATTTCTCTCATTATGATATTGTATATGCACCATCACTAGACACAAATAGACTTGAATTAAAAATATCAACCCCTTGATCTAGGATTTTTTTACCATCCACGTGAATAGACACTTATATGTTATAATGAATCTATTAAGTTTCAAGACTACAGTTTACTTATAACTAGCACTTGCACCCATAGGAGGTTCAAGGATAAGCCAATAGGAAATTAAAGGGAGAATTTAAATGTGTTTTACTATTACATTAAATGAAGTATTAGACTCATTGCATGTACATCTAAGAAAATTTCTTCTAGAAAGGCATAAAATTTTTGTTCCCTCTGCAGATGAAATAATTGATCTTTTAGATTCAAACAATTCCGAAAGGCCAGATACATTAACTCCACAAATTTCCACCACTGATATACCATTACAATCCAGTAGTGTAGTGTCTTCTACAGAAGAAACAAATGATGGCACAAATGAAATAGTTAAGAATTTTTTAGCAAATTTAAAAATTATTGACAAAGATGTTGGGCTTTCTTCAAATAACGTTGGAGATAAGAGCATAGGGAGAATCACATGAAGCAGAGGTCATGGGAAGGTTTGCATGAGAACTCTTGTTCATGATTCCCTATTAGAGAAACACAATCCAATATTTTCTAATAAGATGATAGCCAAGCGTAGTGTGTTATGTAAGACTGTAAGATCTGTTGTATGGTGGGGACTTGAAAACTTAAGGGAAGGTCTAAATAAAACATGAATAGCATTTAAGTCTGAACTATCGTGTTTAGATACTGAATTTGGTGAAAGAAACATTGTTGGCGAGGTAATCAAAAATAGGTGAGATCTTCCACAATTGGTAGCTGCATAAATTATACAAAAGAGCACAATGATGAGCTAGAAAGAAAAGGTCTGCAGGGTCCAAGATTTGTACTAGAATTCAAAGGATCAGATGAAATCATGTTAAATGCTCAGAGAGGTGTATTGTTAAAATTTGATGAGGACCTCCTTTCTGTAGGAGAAAATTTGACTCATAAGAACATAGAAGAGGAGAATAAATGTCTGTGAATAGAGAGATAGATGTTCTACTAATCATTCAAAATGGTATTTTCAATGTGAAGTTTTAAGATCACTTGGATATGTAGATAAAGAAAGTACATCTCGTGGAGATTTTAATGAGTTAGGTAGAATGAATATTGAGGTTGATGCTCCCCATGGAGATGGATGGACCACTCATGTTATTGAGAGAGAAATGTTCTATTGATTAATTAAAAAGTTATTTTCCACATGAAGTTATAGAATCTCTAAGAAAGGTAGAAGAGCACAATGCATCTCATGGACATTTGAATGAGTCATGTAAAAAAAATATTGAGGGTGTTGTTCCTCAGAATTATAGAGGGAAATCAAGAGGGAGCGGTGTTAAAAGACAAAAACCAAGAAGGATTAGTGATAGCGGGAAATCACAACAGGCTTAATTTCTTATTTGTCAAAAAGAGAGTAACAAGAAGTAACAAATAGTTTTTTTTTTTATTAGTGTGTTGTGATAGAATCCATTACATCAAAATCTCACATATTGAATATTCAAGGAGGTCATTTTTTATGTTCTAGTAGAGATCTTCCCTATAGTGCAAGAATCGCGAGAGAGGAGAACACCAAAAAGGAGCAAGAGTCTATAGAAATTGAGAAAGATCGACAGTCTGAAGTTTTAAAACCATCAAGAAGAGTGAAAGAGAAAAAAAAGATGATGGAAATTCAAATGAGTTGTGTATAATAAACATTGAGGATGAGATAGATCAAAATCAACAATGGGGAAAAAGAGGGATTGGTATAGAAAGTAACCTGGGAAAATTTGGGACAACAGCCAATTAGAGCAAGTGAAATATCCTGTATTTGGTAGTAGTAGGAAAGGCACAAAAAGCAGGACTGATAGAGAGAGAAAAGTTATCTATGATAGTGACTCTGTAGTAGAGAACAGAGGATAAGATGAGCATGGTTCAGTAGGAAAGGAACAAAAAGTAGGATTGATAGAGAGAGAAAAGTTATCATCCGTGATAGTGACTCTATAGTAGAGAACAAAGGATAAGATGAGCATGGATCAAGTGTTCAAGAAAGTGACTTTTATTCTGTAATGGAGATCTTCATTCTAGAGGAGGAATTGGGGGTCAAGAGATTATTAATGAGGAACATGAGTGTATAGTTCTCCAATGCTTACATCAAAGTTCATTTTCAAGCCAGTATTGGAAATTGCAATGCATACTACCAATGCTTTCTATCAAAGTTCTAATGATATTTTTCAGAACGGGTTTGAGCAACCATGTCTTATTTGAAGAAAAAGTAGTTCTAAATTCCTTATACTTTTGTGGCCATGCCTCTATCTATATAAATATTATCCTTCCAGCTAGTTTCACAATATTCCTAGCACTAAGAGACAATAATTTTCTATGCTCCTTGAGTAGACCTGACAGTAAAGGATTTATGCTTGGGTAGGGGAGACACCCATTCAAATCTAGAGATGGGTGGACTATTGGATAAGTATGCACCATATCACGTGGCACATATGATGCTTTCCTACCTAACTCAAAAAAAAATACAGCAAGTATATGGCGATTTCATATTTTGTTAGCTTCCCTCCAATCTATGCAAATTTGGGTTAACAGGGCACCATGCATCATATACCTTGAAAGGACCCTTTTTCCTTTCTCTATATTACTAAAGTAGGCATCTGCTCTCCTACCATTCACCCTGAAATCACATCATTACACAAGATGTTCCATTCACAATACAATTTTATCTTTCTATGCTCCTTTAAAGTTGGAATTGAGAAAAGTTAATTTCTGACAATTCTTGGCTAAATCTTTGATAAAAATAAATGGAAATTTTGGTAGACAAACCAGAAAATAATAGGTACAAAGCTATGTCCCTTTCTTGACTAGCCCCTAGATTTTGGACCAAAAAATAGAGTTACAAAATTAATTTAGCAGTCAAATCCTAAAGAACTAAAAGTGGACGCTATATTAGAACTCTTCTTTGAAAAGATTAAATAGACCAAGTTCCATTTTTCAAAACATAAAGTGCTTAGTTATGGATCTAAGAGAAATAAAAAATTCAGATGGAAGAATAGCATAGTTCCAAATTTTGATTGGCAATTGAGTTTAGTGCCTAACAGTTATGTGGTTTTCCATTTTGTATTTTGAAATTTTGGTAATCTACTTTCACAGCCTACATAAGAACACCCAAAAGCTTACAACGCTAGGTAGAGATTCAGTTCCATTTATATGATACAATCAATATAAATCAAATGAACTAAAATATTAAAATGATTGTTCGCATATCTTAAACATTACAGTCAGATTTGATTTAAATTAAAATGCCTATTTGGCATAAGATTAAAAAGTGACCCAAAGACATTCTAGAGACAATCTGCACATTTATAAATTAAGCTAAGTCCCATGATAGCATCTCAATTAAAATGGAAGGTTACGAAGAGAGTACATAAGATATAGTGATGTGCTACACAAAAAAAAATTATCTGTCATGAACAACAAGTTGCAATCCCTGTGCAAGAGACCTATGGGAATTCAGTTGATAGTAGTTTAAAGCCACTTGAAGAGTGTAGAAAAAATACACATGCCATTATTGGAACTGTTCTCGAGATGGAGAAGAGTGATGTTTAATGTGAGATTGGAACCAACGTTTGATGAAGATGTTTCTATTTATTTGCAGAATTTATATTAGCATGAAAGGGCATTACTTGATGTCTAAGAAGGCTCACTTGAGCGAAGCACTATGATGTTGTAGGATGAAACAAGAAGCTTCCATAATGAAATAGTGACAACATATATAGATTTGAAGGCGTGTGGATTATCAGGGATGAACATGGAAGTTACAGATCCTCTTACAACATAACACAGGGATAACATATATGAATGGAGATGGGTGAAAAGGGATGGAAAAACAGAAACAACAAGCAACAATGCTTTAAATAACCACTTGTAGTCAAGTAAAATAAGTGGGTGCTTAAGAAATAAATTGAGGGGATTTGGCAAGGTTAACCCATAAATTGCTATAGAGAAGATTGGATTTTACATATAGATCAACATATTCCCTTCATTGCATAGGTTTCTATTTTCTCATTTACCAGTTTGTGTTTTAGAACTTTCTTTGTAATCAATGTGGATGTGAGCTCGACAGAAGGACATGGCTGTAATGTATGTCATAGATGGCACAAACACCTTGCATAACATAACCAATATTGGTGACATTGGGGAGAAAAGAAGAGCCATACTGGGATCATGATACAAAAATGACAAGCAATTAAGACATAGAAGAACCCCTCGATATACACAACAAAATAATCCTAAGGCAATAATACTCAACAGCTATAAAACTAAGATATTCTCACAAAGCAATATAAAGTAGCTTATGAGACACAACCCAACTACAATATTCACAAATAAAGAAGGAAAACACTAAACTAAACCAACCAAAACCCTTAAATATCCCTTTACACCTGCGGCGCCATCAGATGAGCAGTAGGGGGAATTCAAATGCCCCAAATCTCTCTAGATTTATACCGCCTTCTAAAACCAACAATAATGGATGTCGTTTTGCTTCAGAAAAGATGGCATGGCTTTGTACGATTTGAACCTGAGAGCTAAGTTTCTTAAAATACTCAACCTGTGCATGCAGCAAAAAAATACAAACCTGCAAACAAAGAAGCATGAACGAGCTTATTCCATGCAATCTACTATGCAATTCCTCACAATTTTATGGAATTTGAGGTTTTATTCTTCTCCCATAAAAAATGAAGTGTTCAAAATTAATTATGAGTATGATCCTTAAAATTCTCTGAGACCATGGCAAGTGACTTACCTCAAGATTTTCTTGCAAATTTTGGAAGAAAATTTTACAAAACCCTACCACAACAGCCATTTATAAAATGAGACAAACCAAAACCAAATTCCCTACGGTTGCTACTTCAATCTATACTCAGTAAACGAAAAAAAGATCTAAAAATATCTATGTTTTAGGGCACTACAGATATCTGATTTGATTTGGAGATCTTTGTAGCATTTTCAACGAAAAATATTAAATGTAATTTATTTTTTAGACCTGACAAATTTTTTGTGCCTGAACATGGTTTGCGGTGGGTTCAATTCAGATATACTGTGATTTGAAGATGGTTTGCGGTGGGTTAAATCTGTTCTCAGGCGTGAGATAGGTACTTAGGCACATTGTGCACTAGGGATCCTAGAGGTAAAGCCTATCGGCTAAATATAGGTTTGAATTATTAATTTATCAAACATTATTCTAGAAGTAAATGTAGAAACCCAATTTTTTTTCAAATTTTTAACATGAATTTCTCACAATAATTAAATAATTTATTATTTAATTAATTTCTCTAATTACTTCTAAAATAGCTATTATTTTCAATATGGATTAGTTAATTTTTAATTAATTAATTGGACTAAGATAATGAATCAATTTGATATTACAATTTCACATTTAACCCCCCTAGAAATCCCTAATGTTAATTAATTAAATATATATAATTAATTAACATATTCTAAAACTCCTCTAACTAATCAAATAAATAATACATATTTATTAGATTAGGCTAATTAATCAACCTCATGTTTTCTTCTAGTTTAAAATTCTAACCCATGCTACTTTAAAAGTAAATATAATTTTTCCTTTACTATCCACCACACATTTAAAATCCAATGAGCAATATAGTGAAACAACGATAAATGGGGTATGGTGCTTTTGTATGGTTTAGGACATAAAGTATACCAACTTTCTAATTATTTCATTCAAGGATAACCCTAGAGATCTTAATGCACAAGAGAAAGATATCTTGCAATAGGGTTGTTCTAGGGGCTTATTGTAAACTAATGAGGGGTTCACCACCAAGCCAGGGCTTAGAAAGACAAATGCAATGCAAGATGCAATTCTTAACCCTAATATGATACAATCTTTCACTTAATGACCTAGAAAAACATGTAAAACAAAACAAAAAGTTGTAGGATGGAATGTGCGCACATAGAAACATGAAGGAGATTAAATGAGGTTCTAAAATGTTGAAATTAGTGACTTTAATGATAACTGGGACTCATACATCAAGCTTGGTGAATCAATTCTAGATTTGTGTTTTTGTGCAAGAACAAGAATCTGGAAAATGGGCATTTGAATCTATAAAATATTAAAAATTTGACCTAAACTGGGACTCATACACCAGAACTAGTGAATCCTAGTCCAATTAGGGTTTTCTGGAACTTCAAAATTTGAATGTGGTCTTCAAGGTCTTCTCTATGCTTCCCAATTGATTCTAGATCTGAAACCCTGAATTGCAACTTGTAGAAGTCTTCCAAGTATCTCCAATGCAAGGTGACAACTTTGAAAAATTTCTCCAAACTTTCTCTTCAATGTATCTTGAATCTAAACCTACAAATCACACAATAAAGAAAGGGGAAAATATTGTTTTGTTAGTGGATACCTAGGTTTGCCTTTGTCAAACCCCATTTTGGTAATAAACCTTGAAATAATATGAAATCAAAATGAAGAATAATGAATGAATAAAATAAGATGAAGCAACTCAGCAAACCCTAGTGATGAAGTGTTACAAACTTGTATGAAATAGCTCCAATGGATGTATATCTTGACTCTTTGTTGAATGTGATAGATATTGAGTGAAATGCTAGCTTGAATCATAAAACCCAACATCACAATTGTTAGCTCCAAAACAAACATGACACATGAAGACTTTGACATGATGCTTGATGCTTGAATGTTGCTTTAAAAAAAATTATAATATGCCCTTGAATGCTCTTATAAACACTTTAATTCTATTGTGAACTCAAATTTTCTATGTGCATGAATACTTGAATACTGGGGGGCTAAAATGGGTGAAAGAAACTTGTATTTATACTTAATTATGCAAATATTCTTAGAATTACAACATTACAAGCCAACATTAGATCTAGGAGGATAAAATCCCACCAAGAATTTGAATTAATTTTAATTTTGGGCCACAAGGGACTCATATGCCCAAGGTGGAAAATGAGTCCAATTAGGCATAATTTATGGGACTAAATTCAAAAATTCTTAGAAAGGTGTAAAAACAAGATCGAGACCCAAAACACTATGTGGGACCCATAAACCCAAGGTAACGTATGAGTACTAGACCACCAAATCTGAGCCACACAACCTGAAAAACACTTGGATTATGATTGGATATTGGTTTGTGTCAGGATCATCTTTGAAAAGATGCATTAAATGAGGCTTGTGGGTGCAAAATAAGGCCAATTAAAGCATAAAGAAGCCTAATTATTTAATAAAACCCTAGAAAAGTGTGAAAGTGTGTTACAACACTTGACAAAGCTCCAAATTAGGAATCAATAAGCACGTTTAGTCCACAAGGGTCAAAGACCTAGAGTGAATATGTTAGACACATTTCAACACTAGATCAAGGCCATGTTAGGGGGGGAATTTTCTGTCATTACATCTAGCCCCCACTTTAGTGGGAGGATGAACTTGGTTCCAACTCACACTAAAGTAGACCAACACACATCAAGAGGGGTCCAAATGCACCAATGTTAGTAAGATAGGATAACCATGATCAAGAGGTTTGTGCAAGAACCCATGACTAATGTCTTATAGCAAACCAACATAGGCAAAAAAGAACACACATGAAAATGATATGAAGAGCAATAACAAGGCACAAGCATACACTGCAAAGTAAAGTAGAAAAGAAAAATTAGAAAAAAGAGTGGTGGATCAAGCTTCGACCATTTTTCCAACACGATGTGAATCAGATCTAGGTTGTTTATCTAAAAGATGCACACTCACTCTAAGGAAAAGAAAATCTAGGCTATATGTTGGGTGAGAAATCCAAGAAGGTGAGACACATACACACATGAGTGGCTAGGGTAAATTCATGCCTCGGTTGGGCTTCCGGATAAACCATACCAAAGTTATACCTCCTGATAACTTTGATAAGAGGCTACACTAAAATGAACTTCAAGATTCATGAGACAAGAAAAGATTTGTATTCTTAGAACTCATGAACAAACAAGATGGCTCCACAGGTATGCAAAGTGTGTTATGCAAGGTGGCCATATAATTGAAAATACAAATGCAACAATAATGAATGTTAAAAGAAGTCTTTCTTAGTTCATATAAGGTCTTTAACTTAGGGGACATTGTGCCTAATGTCTCCAAGGGAGGACCAATCAAAGAATAGAAGATTAATAGCTTAGGGGATGCAGTGTTCCACATCAAGCCACTAAGAGGAATATAATATGCTAAGAGAGATCATGCTCTAGAAGTAAATCACGCCTAATATCACCACAAAGCTAAAGACACATCACATGAAGTAAGAAAACTGGACCATGAACCATGAAAAAGAAAAATGTGAAAGAATAATTCCAATGTATGCCCCCACTTTAAAGAAATTACTAAACACCATACTGTGAGAAATTAATTTAAAGTAGAAAATGATAAGTGCAAACAATAAAGAAGAGATGAGAGCTAACATGGAAAGCCCTATGCTAGGTCATATGTTTCCAAATCAAGCTACATCATGCAAAAGAAAAGAAAAAGAAGTTGGGGTTGCTCCCAAAATGAAATCACCAAACATGTAAGGGATCTCTGGATTTTTGTTCAGTATGTTCTTGCTACAATGTTTTTAGAGAGATCAAACTGTCATCATTCCCCAAATACACATAGAATTTGAAGAATGACACAAAGAGGGTGAAAAAAATAAAAATATTTTGAATCAACATGGAACACACATGAATATATCGATGCCTTGTGTCATCCCCAAAAGGAAAACAAAAGACAAATGGAAAAGATAAAGATAAAACTTTTGGGTCAACATGTAAGAGACATGAATGTCTCGACACCTTGTGTCATCCCTAAAAGGAAAACACAAGAAAAATGAAAAAATATAAATGAAAATCTTGTGGGTCAACATGGAAGAGACATGAATGTCTCAATGCCTTGTGTCATCCCCAAAAGGAAAACAAAAGATAAATGAGAAAGATAAAAGAAAAGATTTTGGGTCAACATGGAAGAGACATGAATATCTCAATACCTTGCGTCATCCCCAAAAGGAAAACACAAGACAAATGAAAAGAGATAAAATGAATTATGACATAGAGAAGAATGTCATGGTGGGATCACATTACACACATGCAATCACACCAAAGAAAATGAAAAAAGAATAATGAAAAAGACTACTAAGGCACATGTGAGTCAATGTAGTTAAAGGGACAACGAAAAATGCACTACTAAGACAAGGCTATCTAATTCTTGCCCCCCACTTAGTCTAAGACAATAATGATACAAGGTAGGTGATGGGAAGTGGATCTTCATGACTTGAAATGATTTTCAATAAATGTATAACATGTATTAGTGAGAATGTTATTATTCGAAAACTACTATATGGGAAGGAGCGGAAGGGGTCCCACTTTAAGGGACTATCTCTATAATATCAATACTTTTGAATATTTGTTTTAAACCATGACACTCATTGGTAATATGTTCAAGCACTCTATGGTATAGACAATGCAATGTGTTTATGTTCTTAGGATTTTTTTTCAGTCTTCTCTTATGGGAGATAATGTAATCAATCCTCTATGTAGGAGTATCTGCAAATTCCTTTCAATTTCAGTTGGTGCATAAGGGAATTAACATTTCTCTAGTTTTTAAGGTCTTTTGTGCTTGCTAGATTCACCAATTTCTTGAATTGAATATTTAGTAGGATGTAAGATAGTCCTTTCATCATTACAAATTATTGGTTGTTCTTTAGGAAGGACATTCATATCAGGAGGAGGATCTTGATATCCTAACCATTTAGGACTTTCAATTGAAATTTTCTCTGAGTTGATGAATTCTAGGTTCACTTGTTGTATCACATCCTTGTTTACTGAAGATTGTAAAGCCTTTTCCATATGTCCCTTCAAGGTTGATGGGAGTGGGTGTCACTTTGTTAACATAGAATGGTTGGGTTTTTGCATGCTTAGAGGAACTAGGTTCACTTATCATAGGGAACTTAGGTTTAACTCATGTCTCAATTTTAGGATGTAAGTAATCAAACATGGGTATGTGCAAGATCATCATGGAAAAAATAGGCCCTTAAGTGGTGATAAAATTCAAAAAAATCATAGTTAGGAAACTTGACATAAAAATTTGAGTAAGTTATCTATATTATTTCAAAAATATGTAAGAATATAATCTGTAGTAAATTGAATGTAGTTCAGGGAAAAAATAAGTAGGTGTCTATCTGACCACCCTAACCACAATAAAATGATAATATTTTATATATAAGTAGAGGACTCATGTCCTAATGTGATGCATATTGTTTGTAATTTTTTTCCATGTAAATAATTAATTATGAATTTTTTATTACAACTTTTTAAGAATATTAAAAACTCATATGTTTGATCACCTTAACTTGGTCAAAACTTCATGAAATTCAATTTTCTTTTCTTTTTTAATCCTATAGTATGTGAAGCATAGAATGTGACACATGTTTCAAATTCAAAAAATGTGATATTGTTTCAAAGCTATAGATGTTTTTCAATCAACCTATGAATCATGAATTCAGTCGTAATTCAAATTGAAAATGAATAATAATTATTTATTAAATTCAAAGTAAAGAATAATTTATATTGGTGGAAATATGATAATCTCCTTTAAAAACCCTTTTCATTTCATCAATTTTGGGTAAAAAAAGAGTCGTTAGCCACATGGGCCATCATATCACTTACATATCACCACTTTTTGGCCCATCATGATCCTTCACATACCCACATCTGAAGTGGTGGTATTATAGGTGGTTTTGATTGTTTCATTGATGGATAAAAGGATGTGTTAGCTTCAAGGTTGTTAAGGAAGTCATTTAGGAACTTATTTATGTTGTCATTATCTTCTCTAATAATGATAACGTCACGAGGAGGACATGCATTAGGATTTGAGTGAGTATGAGTAAATTTAATTTAATTAGGGTCATTTCCAAAAGCACAAATTAATACGTCCACTAAGGACTTCAAGGACATCCATAGTTTTCTAAAGCACATATCCATGATGTAAATTTTAGATTATAAACTATGCAACAATGTGAAATGGAATGTTGTAAATGCAATTTTAAATGTTAATCAATGCACAAGATGAAATAATTTAAACTAGATGGAATTTATTGAATGAAACAGAAAGTCTGTAAACTAGAAAAAAATGTAATAGTAAATAGGAGCACAAACACAAAACTTTAAATTCTGAAAAATGTAGTGCAAAATTTGCACTGGGAATGATTCGCCCATAGGGGCGTATGAGTCCCAATTTCTATTATTTTAGAAAATTTCAATTGATTTTTATGCTTTTTATGTTGTATGATATGTAACCTAAGTGAAAATCCATATTTTGTATGACTTTCAATGATATCAAGTGAAAAAAAGCAAGCTATATGCACTTTCACTAATGTAAAATTGGAAACTCTAATTCAATGTTAATGCAAGCAAGATATAAGATGGTAATGTACTCCAAATTAGAATTATGATGTTCTAAATTCAGGTTCACAAAAATGAAACAATAGAAAATGGGGTATGGTTCTATTGTATGGTTTAGGACATAGAGCATACCCACTTTCCAATTATTTCATTCAAGGATAACCCTAGAGATGTTGATGCACAAGAGAAAGAGATTTTGCAATAGGGTTGTCCTAGGGAAAGATTGTAAACTAATGAGGGGTTCACCACAAAGCTAGGGATTAGAAAGAGAAATGTAATGCAAGATGTAATGCCTAACCCTAATATGATGCAATCTTTCACTAAATAACCTAGAAAATCATGTAAAACAAAACAAAAAGCTAGAGGATGTAATGTGTGCACCTAGAAACTTGAAGGAGATTAAATGACGCTTTGAAATTATAAAAATAGTGACTTTAATGCTTAGTAGGACTTCTACACTAGGTTGGGTGAATCAGTCCCAGATCTGGGTTTCTGCGCAAGAACAAGAATCTGGCAAATGGGTATCTGAATCTGTAAAAACTTGAAAATTGACATAAACTAGGACTCATACGATATACATGGTGAATAATGGAGATGGTAAATTGTGGTGGCACATGGAGAAAGGTTACTCATTGTTTACACATTTTTTTTATGGAACAACGTGATTGGTCAAATTATTTTCCACCTGATTCGTAAGATGGAGAAGATTACCTAGCATAGACAAATAAGAATTGGCAATATAGATAACCATGTAACTGTCAAGAAAATTTGAGTGACCATTAGACAACATGGTGGTACAATAACAACAAGGGAGAAGAATGACCAGGATGACATGAAGTAAGAATACAATATAAAGATGTAGCAAGTGATAAAGAAAGATAGTGAGCTGGTAAGGAAAGTAGCATTCACCAAGGGGAATGCATGAAGAGTCAAGAAATGACTATTTGAAAAGAGAATCTGATCTTTGAAAAAGGGTTTTATAATTGAACTCCTGTATGTATTCTGTAAATTTTTTAATGGAATAAATGAAAGGTTGTCTTTTATTGAGTTTTGTGAAGTCATAGTGTGGTTTTGGTTGTCTTATTGGATAGCCTAACAAGGCCCTTCGATCTTGACTACACCAAGTGCTATCAAAGTTGGTTTTCCTAAGTTTGTAATAGAGCATCAAATCTGATGTAGTTGCAGTAGGACTTTTGAGTGTGGGTTGAAGCCAAAAATACCTACAGGTGATGAGGTGAGAAGAGTTGTAGAAAATAATGTTTGTTACAACCATGAAAAAGGGTTTGTAATTGCTATCCTCTAGTAGAGATAAAGTTGGGTAGAGGGTGTAGATTTCCTGAATTGAGAGGTGGGTAGAGGATAGTTGCGTGAGTGAGGTATTGTGACCAAGAGTACTTGTAACTATAGATGAATTGAGTTTTAGAAGAGATTGTTGTAGTTGAGAAGAGACTTGCAACTGTAGAGGGATTGAATCCTCAAGAGATTTCTTGTACGAAGGAATTCTATCTACAGATGGTTGATACCCTAATAGAGAGGGAGATATTGTTGCAAGGAGGACTTGTAACTACAAAAGGAATTGTGAGTTCTTGAAGATGTCTTTGAATAAGAGGACAATATGGGTCATGAAAATACCAGTGATAATCCCATTTTGGGAAGAGTATTGGGAAAAGACGAGGGAAAATAAGTTGTTTGGAGAGCTGAAAATGATTGAAGTGAAATTATATTCCCTTGAGGAAAGCTTGGGAATGAAGAAAGATATTATGGAAGAGGAAGAGAAGGTGTCCATAAAGGAGGCACCCATGGAGACAACTTGGTCTCTTGATTTATCTATTAATAATTTGTTTGAAGTTGTGAATGTGAGTATGAAGAAGGTTGATAACAAGACCTTGAAGATGATAGAAGATACAAACTAAGTGTTCATAAGAAAATTTGAAGATGTGAAAGAAAGGAAAAAAAATTCAGCAATAGATAAAAGAGGATAGCTTGCAACAAAGGTACATTTCAAGGTACCTGAGTATGACGATTATTTGAAAATAGAGCTTGAAAAAAGAGTAGCAGTTAAGGGACGACCATACAACAATGTGAGAAATAAAGTATGGATGGTGAAGCATGTAGTAATAGAGGATTGTGAAGTTCCAGGACACAAAGATGTGGTGATGGACTTGAAGAATCCTAAATTTGATGAGCAGACTAGTGAAGACAAGGATGCCAATTTTTCAACAAACAAAATGAGGATAATCAATTGATTGTTGGTAGATGAGAATGAAAAGTTGAAAGAGAAGGTGATAATGCATAATGCTTCTGAAGCGGTAGCTAAAAATCCTATATTTGATAAAGAATTTGTCAAAGATGAAGAAGATCTCCTACTCAAAGAGGAGAAAATAAAGATAGATATATTCTTTGAAGGGAAAGTAACTGATGAATGTGATACAGGAATGAAGGAGATACGCGTGGGAGAAAATAAGTCCCATGAACATGTTAACTTTTTTGTTTTTGTAGGAAACATAGAGTTTGTAGCAGGATGTCAAGTCTATGGCATTGAAGAATAAATCCTCATACAAGAAGATAAGGAAGGAAAAGAAAGAGTGAAGCTCACAGTTGAGTTATGCCTTTTTGAAGGCATAAAGGAAAAAAGGTTGCAAGTTGCAGCTAAGACATGTCTTTTTGAAGGCATGAAAGGGGAGAAAAAAATAAAAAATTCAGCAATAGAGAGTCCTTTGGAGGACATGTTGATGAATGCAGAATGTGTTGAGGAAGGAGTTGCAAGAGAAAAAATAAATGTCATAGTGGAAGTGAGGATTACAAAAATCCTTGTGCAAAAGGATAAGATAAAGAAGAGTGAAGTGGAAGGGGTATTTCTTTTATAAGGCATACAAAAAGAGGAGTATAGTTTTGTACCCAAGGGTGATGTTGAACATGTGTATGTAGCATTACTAGAGTAGGAGGTAATGCATGGGTTACCTAAAGAGGATAAAATTGATGGCCATGCTTTCCCAACATTCCATAGTGTAGATTGGTGGGGATTTTGAGTTAATAAAGAGAATTGGAGGAGGAAGTATATACAGAAAGAGAGAAGCCAACAAATGTAGAAAGAAAAAATTCAAAGGCAATACTGCAAGTATGGTAGTGTAGAGTCGAGGAGACTAAAACATTGGAAAGTGAGGAAAAAGAGATTAAGACTAAAGGATGGAATAATAGATGCCATGTGCAGGAGAACATGATTCTTAATTACCTAGGGAGTCTGATGCAGGAGCATCATGCTCCACCTCCCTTTGGTTAGTGTTGCTCCCTCATCAATAGGACTTTGGCTTATCGATAAAAGGTTTCTACCCTTTCCAGTGACAAAACAAGGATGTTGGCAGCAATATAAAATGGAGTTTATCGGTGAGAGTGAATGGTTTTGGTGAGACTCATCCTGGAGTCTCTCTAATAGCTTGGCAGTTATCATGTCAGTGAGTCACAAGTTTTTAAAACTCCACAACCTCTGACTAGAGGATCATAAGTTTTGATTTTTAGCGACACATCGATAGATGTTCTAAAGTTTGGGTTTTGGAAATTTCGTGATGACCCGATGGTGGAGAGTGTAATGGTTTCATTCATCAACTAGAGTCATTCTAGTCAGGGAGACAATCATGGATGTCTATTTGATATTTTGATAGACTATGGGATCATTACATTGGGGTGACTTTTTTTGTTCGATGGGAAACATTTAGAAGTCCTCGATGGGGAGATATTGGTGTGACTGGAGTGTTTCAATATGACTTTGGTGGATGTTTCTTCAACAGGCTGACATGAGATAGTAATGTGGAACAACATTTCATTGGTGGGAGATGTTTGGAGGTCTCTTCAAAAAGGTTATGGATGGGAACGAATATGAAAATGAATAATGACCATAGTGGGAATGATAAGGAAGTGATGAAGATGGAATGTAATGATGTGTATTAACATTTGGTGAATCATGATAATATGATTGGTAATTCACATCCTTGTTACGACCTAAAAATGGTGACAAGGCTTGTGATCGATGATCATAAGGCAATGATGATTTAAGGGAGACATACTTGGATCAGTGTTAGATCTTGTTATGTCTTGGAGACATTCCTACGGTGGTAGATACACAAAGAGGGTCAACAGTGGTGGCACATGGTGAGAGGTTACTCATTGTTTCCACATCATTGTTGTGGAACAATGTGATTGCTCAAATTATTGTCCACCTGAGTTGTTAGATGGAGACAATTACTTGGCATAGATGAATAAGAATTGATGATACAAATAACCATGTAACTATCAAGAAAATCTGAGTGACCATTGGACAACATAATGGTACAATGACAATAGGGGAGAAGAAAGATCAGGCCAACATGAAGGAATAATACCATATAAAGAGATAGTGAGCGATAAAGAAAGCGAGCGAGCTGATAAGGAGAGTAGCATTCACTGAGGGGAATGCATGAAGAGTTGGGAAAGGACTGTTTGAAAAGAGAATTTTATCTCTGCAAAAAGGTTATGTAATTGAACTCCTATATGTATTCTATAATTTTTTAATGGAAGAAAATTAAGGTTGTCTTCTATTAAGTTTTGTGATGTCATAGTGTGATTTTGGCTGCATGATTAGATACACTAACAGGCCCTCTGATCTTGATTGCACCAAAAACTCTCCCCCTAGGGAATATATCATGGTGCAAGAAAAGGAAAACATTGACAATAATGATATTGGGCCCTTAGAAAAAAATGATGAAGTGGTATTATACTCTCCTTCACTAAGGTACATTAAAATTATTTAACCTCAACCCATCCTTTACCCACCTCCACACAAACCACAAACTTAAAACAAACCTGAATTCATCCTCTACCCACATAAGAATAATGTTTTGCACCATCCAAGTCATAATATTGTTTATCATACATATAACACTAGAAATAATCTACAACCAAGACAACCAACCCCAACAACCTTACCTTTCCCTAATCCTATCTTACCCAGTCCTCCTCATTTTCCTTTGCATAGTGGGAAAGAGAATGATCTTGTTAAAAAAATTTAGAATGCTCCTAAAAAGACATCCCTATGGGACCTAATTTAGAATTCACCTAATTATCACACTATGTTTCAAATAGCCTTACTCCCCCCTTTTGAATTTCAAAAACAAAATTATGCTTTCATGATATTAGTACAATATAATAAAATAGGAATAAAAGAACCCTTGTTGAAAATGGCTCAATCCTTAATGTGTGTAGCATAGACCTTTTGTATAGGCTTCATGTTCATAAATAAAAAATACAACCTGATTCCTTGTTTATCCATGGATTTGACAATATAGGAAAAAATTGCTTGGTGTAATCACTTTACCTATTAAACCTTGAAAAGCCACATTAGAAACACTGATCCATGTTATGCCACATGATCTTTCATATAATCTTCTTTTAGGAAGACTATGGATTCATGCGATTAATGAAGTATCTTCTATGCTTCATCATAAAATGAAGTATTTTTACAAAAAAAAAGTGTACACACTCGAAGCAAACCTTGACCCAAATAGTTGTTTAAACATTGATAAAGGCAAGGAAAATCCTTTTGCTACATTAACACCAACCACATAAGTGTAACCTATGTAGTACAAAGATAAATAAAAACACATTGAAGATGTCATGAAGTTATTAGAAGATGATTGGAGTTCCTTAGACTTTGAACCAACATTCATGGGAGAATACAAGATCATACACAAAGAATCTAACAAGGGAAAAGAAAAAGCGATAATATCAACACAAAATTTGGAAGACCCTTTGAAAGATTCAACCTCAACCACTTTAGAACACATGACAAAAAATTATACAAAAAACATTGTTGAAGCTGATTATCAACAACCACTGAATCCAAAAGAAATGAAAAAACTTTATGGAAGTGGTTATGAGCTTATGAAACAACTCAGTTACATTGGAAAAGGATGTGGTGCTAGAGAACAAGAGCCTCAAAATAATAGTGGTCTTGGTTATTTTCCCTCGAAACAAACAAACAAGCCTTTACTCAATATCAAAACTATTACAAAAGATTCTTCTAAGTTGACTTTAACAATAGTGCATCCAGAGTTGATAGACATCAATGCTCCTGATTATTATCCAATGCAAGAACTAAAACAAACAAAGAAATCTAAGCTTAATTTCAATATCATCTCACAAAATACTAATTATTTGAATTTTTTTAGATTTTACACCCTCTTGTAAAGGAGAGTACAAAATATCACAATCTAAAGAGTCTTGTGTAGTTATGACATCTTGTACTAAGCAAGAGATATATTTGTTGAAAAATAAAGGAACATATTCTACGATTGATCAAGAGAGTATCTTGTTGAGACTCTTCCAAGATCATTTGATATCCCTCCCTCCAAGAACACGAAAATGTTTTACTAAAAACATTCATTTTGTGCATATCATAGAGTTCATGGTCATGCTACTAATGAATACAAGGCTTTAAGTGATAAAATTCAACATCTTAAGAAGTGTGGTGCTATCCCTTATGAGGGAGTACCCAATTCCTCTAATTGATATTTATTTTCACTTTAGCACATGTTTCTTATTGTCTCACCCTTGTCCTGCACTAAGTGGGAGCAAAGGGTTAGATAGCCTTGTCCTCAAATGTTCCTTATTATTGTCTCTTTTGGATAGTTTATCACCTTTCATGTATATATAAGAGTAAGCTTGAGATGTGGATGGAATGCGTTAAATTGACTTGCTTGTTATATACTTATTCATAATGTAGTTCGATTAAAAAACATATGACTTGGCATAGGGCTTTTTGTCTTTATAAACTCATCCTAACTGATCTATTAAATCTTTCTAATACATTTAAAATGGTAATGGAGACCTTATTCTCAAATAAAACATCAAACCTCAAGCTATTCTACCACCTAGGCTTATTGACACCATGACATTACAACATGACACCCACCTAGACCTCTCCTGTCATTATGACATTTGATTTACAATTCTTCAAATTTCAACATATTTTGCAACTTCCTTGTTGCTTGACAATCACAAGACCTTCAAACTAAATTGATTTCATCACAAGGTGTTGGTGCTCCTACACCATACACCCCAACTTGAAAATGTTCCTAGTCCCTTGGAACCTTTGAACCTGCAAAATAAATATGGTGAAAAACTCTCCTTTGTCCATGCAACTGCTTCATCTTGACCTTGGGCTTGTACTTGTCCATCTCTCCAATCAGTATGCTTGTTCTTCTAATTTAGACTTGCACCAATATGATCTGATTGGTCTCCATCCATATGCTCTTACTCTGCTCTTCCAATGCAAAACAACTCACACCTAGACTGTCCTCTTTTATCTTCACCCTTGGCTTAGCTTCCATCAATAGAATCAACAAGATTAGGAAGCAAAAAATGACTTCCTTCATACACTGTCTCTTAACCTTCCTTTTCACTTCCATTCTCAGGTTCACTATGCCTAGAACCCTTGTCCCAATCTTAGACTTGACTCTCCACTCTATCTCCTTAGGGAACCACACATATTCTTTACCTCTAGCCATCCTCTAGCCCTACACATGCTCATACTTAGTCTCTTTTCTCATATTCTCCTCTTTTTCACCCTTCATGGTGACTACAACCTACACTTTCTTTTGCTCAAACCCCACAACCTCTTGTACTATCCCATGCCATTCTTCTTGGCTCGCTGCTTTTTCGATAACTATCACAAACCTTTTCATATCTCCCTTCATTGTTCCTTGCCACTCTAGATGGCTGACTATCATAAATTTCTCACCCATGGTAAGGCCTTGTATCGAACCTTTACCTCCCTTCACCACTGTGTTCTTAACCTGCACCGTATTTTCTAATTCATTACCTTCCTACCCCATCACTGGCCTATGTAACCCATCCTTTTGACTGTCCACACCTTGCCTCTTATGTTCTTCCTCAAGGACCAAGGTATGCCTTTCCCCATAGCCACTTTTGTGTGTGAGAGAGTGCATACCAGCAATGTGTGTATGTGTCTCACCTTCTAGGACTTCTCACCTAACGAACAACCAAGAGTTCCATTGCCTCAGAGTGAGTGTGCAGTTTTGGACAAACAACCTAGATTTGATCCACATCATGTTGGAAAAATGGTTGAAGCTTGATCCACCTCTTTTTATTTTTACTTATTATTTCTTTTCTTTCTTTTACTTATTGAAATTACATTTTTGTGTATCTTGATGTTGAGTATTATACACCTTGTGTGTGTACTTTTGTTACTATTTTGATTTGACTTAGGATCTTGGATCCTAGGGGCTTGTACCCCTTCTCAATCTTTTTTATCCTAGACCATCTACATCAATACACTTGAACCCCTCTTGAATGTCTACTTTAATGTGATTTTGAAGCAAGTTCATCCTCTCACTAAAGTGGGGACAAGATGTAATGACAAAAAAATAGTACACCTTTTCCTTGCTTAATTTAGGAAAAATTAATGATAAATTGGACTTAATGTCACCTTGATCTACTGTTGTGATGTGTTTTACACATCCACATTAGGTCTAGGGCCTATTTCAGCTAAACAAACTTAACTTTTCCCTAATTTAATGTTGTAAAGTGTATTTATTGATACTTTCACATTAAATTTAGGAGGATTGTAAATCAAGTGGACCTAATCTAGTGTTGCAATGTGTTCTACACATTCACATTGGATTTAGGCCCCTTCTTAGTTAAATAGACCCATTTTTTCCTTAATTAAGTGTTGTAAAGTGTATTTATTCACACTTTCCCATTGGATTGTGGGCCCTATTGCATTTGTAACATTTATATCATCATTAATAATCCCCTATGGCCCTATATTGTGCATCCCAAGGTATATTTTAATCAAAAACCCGACAATATGAATATTTAAACTTAATTTCTTCACTCCCCAACATTTTAGTAAGCAAAATAGGCCCTATGGGACCCATTCACCACTTTGGGTGAATGTGTCCCATCCAAGTGGGACCCATTTTCCATAGATGGGGAATGAGTCTCATTTGGCCTATTGTTGAGGTTTTAAGCGATAAAAATTGGTTTTAAGTTCAAATTTCTTCTATGTCGGCCTTTGGGATCAAATAAATGATCATTTGAGTGCATTTCCTATATAAACAAGCTTCCAAATAATTATTTCATTAGGCATTCATGTTATCAAATCAAGCAAGAAAGAGTTAAGAATTTACAGACTTCACAAGATTGTTAAGAAAGCATTCAAGATCATTTCTAAGGCATTCAAGGGCAGATTCTTCATCAATTGTTGCAACAGTTCAAGATCCATCATCATGTCAATCATATCAAGCATCAAAAATGTTATTGAGCTGTTTTTGTGATGTATCATTGAAGATCCAAGATCAATCACTATTATACTCCTATTATCAAGATTAAGATCTACATCCTTCATGGTAATTTCATGTTAATTTGTATATTTACAAGACATCATTTACAAGTCATCATTCAAGGTATCATTTTCCATGATTAATTCTCTTTTTTTAATGTTTTATGCCTTCATTTAATTGTCTCATCATTTGGTTTAATTACCTACAAGGGGTTTGACCAAGACAAACCCATATTCCTTAACAATCAACACTTTTTATCTATCTCTCTCTTTGTGTGATTGCAGATCTAGGTGCTTTGAAGACTTGAATATCATTGAAGATTAGGTACAAGCTTGTTGGAGTTGTCTCCACATTTGCAAGGTCATAATCTTCATTAAAAGGTAATCTACAACCTCCAAATTAGAGTTTTGAATCCAGAAACTTGGAGGAGAAGATTGAGAAAACTAAGATGTGTAGATTAGAAATTTGAAGTTCCACAAAATCCAAACTAGACTCATTCACCACAATTGGTGAATAAGTCCCACTGTAGGTATTTTTCAAAAAAAATCTAGATTCAAATACCCTTTTGTCTTAAAATTTCTCCTATGCAGAAATCAAGAACTAGGACTGATTCACCCAGAATGGTGAATGAGTCTCACTAGGTCAAAAATTTATAATTTCAAGCATTTCAACAGTTCTTCTAGTCATCTTAAAGTTTCTAGGTGCACACATTTTATCTTATAGTTTTTAATTATGTTTTATATACATTTCTATGTTATTTGATTCAAGTTTGTATCATATTAGGGTTTTGCATTCATCTTGCGTTTCATTGTCTTTTCCAAGTCTAAACTTGGTGGTGAACCCCTCCTCAACCATTAATCATATCCTAAGATAGTCCCTTATTATACCTATTTCCCCTTTGCATCTTTGGATTGAGATCTCTAGGGCATCCTTGAATGCTAGTTGGAGAAAAGTGGTGTTTTATGTCCTAAACCCTAGAGCATCAATTTTTCAACTAAATACTAATTATTTAAAAAATGATAGAAAAGTGTGAAAGTGTGTTACAACACTCCAAACAAGGCATCAATAAGCTCATTTAGTCCACAAGGGCCCAAGACCTAATGTGAATATGTTAGACACATTGAAACACTAAATCAAGGCCATGTAAGGGAGGAACATTTTCCGTCATTACATATAGATACTCCATCTTCACATTTACCTTCTCAAACTACGTATTCCCAAGGCACTCCTTGCTCACATAGCTGTGATCTTGCAACTATTAGGATTTAGTGTTATACACTATTGCATAAGTTTGATTATTATAATGTAATTACATAATTTTTTAGTTGTGGTGCACTGAACAGGTGTGTTTACTTACAGTAGGTAATTATTTGGGGTCACTTGTAAGTTATATTGTAACATTGGGTAAGTTATTTAATGTGTGGGAGACATAGGATAATAATTTATTATTTGGGTAAATTATTTAATAATGTGAAATCTTAGTACCCAATATCAAATGAAGGGTCAATGGTTTTGTGTTCACATGATTTTTTAGCACACAATTTTATCTTACCACTTGGTTGTATGTTTGTGACCTTTTATATATAAAAGAAAACACATGTTTAGTGGTTGAGGTTGGTTAGGTGAGTGTGTTGTCATTATTGAGTCTTTCTGAGGAGTACATATGTGAAGCATAACAGGGGATGTGTGTATTAATTTTAGACACATAGAGGATGCATTGGATATGCTAGATGTTTCAAAAGTATTCATGGTAACTTTGTAATTACACACATTATTTCATTATTGAATAATATATGGAGTATGGATGCTTTTAGAGGTTTGGATTTTCCCTCTTGAGGGTTTTCCCATGGTATATCTTGTGTTATCTCATGGCTTGTCTATTTGATCTATGCATTATGGTTATTTTGTATGCTTGTAAGAATTATTTTCTCTCATGGGGTTATGTAAGAAATGGATTAAATGAAATCAAAATTGATGCAGTATTTCCTGTCAAGTGGTATTAGAGCTTTCATGGTTATGGGATGTGTGATCTCACAAGTTTTTTAATAATCTTTTGTTTGAGTATATTTGGTAAAAAGTTCAAACCATGGCTATGTAGGAAGGATTTGGGGCATTAAAAGATCTAGAAAACATGTGTAAGTTTTGTTTTACAAATTTAGGCTTGTAAGGTTTGTATATTTTATGGGTTTATTAGAAATCTAGGGTTTTAGTAATTTTGGTCAAAATGGTTTGTTGGATTGTGCTTTCATATGAGGTTTTAATAGAGAAAATTTCACATATGACACAAAATGAACCTCATCATCAAATCAAAGATGGATGAGAAATAGAAATGTGATGTGAAACAGGGGTGGAAAACTCCAAAAAATCCTCAAACAGGCAAACTTTCAATCTCTTAACATTCACATGATGGTTTTCATTCATTAGGCCTCAATCTCCTAGTAGTACTTGAGACTGACAAAAATGGGCACAACTTCCCAGGGAGAATTGATCTCCAAAAGAAAAATCCAAATTTGGATACCCTTTTATGGATTTAAACATATGAAGAAATTATATATGGTTAATTTGTAAAAAAAGGTTCAAAAATTGACTGTTCTACTCTTGACTAGGCTTGAAGTGGAGCAAAAAATTTGTGTTTTTTGGTTAGAAATTTCAAACCAGACTTGATACCAAAAATATAAACACATTTATAGATACCATTTTGGCTTTATACAACTTACTAAGAATTGGGGTAGGGTTTTTCTGGAACACAAGACTCAAATTTGGACTGTTCTCCCTTAAATTATGCCTACTAGGACTTCAGACCTGTTTTAGTAAAATAGACACAACTTGCTAGAAAATTAATGAAATTACATGAAACTAATGCCAATAGAAACTAGATTCATAGATTTACCAAAAAAAATTGATTTGGACTCATTATGGGATCGTACAGATTTGTAAGTTACATAAAAAAACAAGTAAATGTTTAGAAATGCATAAAATAGAGGTATTTTTATTGCTTCAACTTCCAAAACTTCAACTACCACACCCCCCCAACCATGTATTTGACCTTATAAATCCTTTTAAAAAAATTAAAACCATTTTAAAATGGTTCTCAACCAAATTTTCAACTTACAACCATTCAAATTCCCTCATCTACAACTTATGACTCTTCATATTTCATATTTTTGCAACTTTTACAACATTGACAACATTTTGCAAAATTGACAACATTTGTGCAAACTTTTACAGGTTTTGCATCTAGAATCTAACCAATGACCAAGACAACTAATTGGACCCCAAAATAAGTGAAATGGTCTTTCTAGACCTTATTACATGGAAGAACAAACAAATCCAAAATGCTAATTTTGAACCTACTAAATCTAGGGTGCTCCTACACCATACTCCCAAGGGGTAGAAAAAATCAAGTCCACTTGAGTGTAGGTTTTCTCTCTCTTCCTGGTCTTCCAATTCTTCAACAATGTATCCTTAATCTTTGAAACTTTTCCTGGATCCTTTTTTATTTTTCTTGTATTATCTCTTACTGAGCATCTTCTCAACTTCAATGTACCAAAATTCGAGTTTCTCCTTCATATGCCTCAATACCACTTTCTATGTCTTCATCTTCCTCATTTGAATACAATGTGTCAGTATATTCACTGTCTATAAAATAAGAAAATGAAATCATTACCTCGGTTGGTTTTACAACATTTTCATCACCATAGTGTGCTACATTTGTATAACAATCTTCATACACTATATGCACTTCTCCTCCTTATTTAGACTCTTTTCCATCTTAATTTTCATTTGTTGCAATTGTAAACACATACTCACAAGTATTGTTAGAAATAAAATTTTGAGCCTCAAGGGACCCATTTTATTTATATTTCCCTCTTCCTCAGATGGATTTTTCTCTTCCATCATCAAAAAATACTCCACAATGTCTGGTTCTATTGTCCTCTCTTTCCTTCTTCTCCTTTGAATAATCTTCTTGATAGGCCACTTAACCTTCTTCATTATTGACCGATGTCAACCACTTTCTTGGTTTTCTCTCTCAAGCAACTGCTGCATCTCAAGATCCATTCTTTTTTGCATTTATTCCAAGACTTGTCTCAAGGCCGCTATGTCTTGTTGAACCTTCATCTATTCTTCCTTCTCATTTTCTTTTTTGATCTCACTTCTCTCTTTTATCATCACTGGCTTCTTGCTTGATACCTCATCACTTTGCAAGTTTCCATTGACTTTTATCCTCAACTCTTTCATTCTTCTTTTGTAAGAAAGTCTCTTTCACCTTGCTTCTTATTGTCTTCATGATACCTCACCTCAAATATCTTTCTTTTCCCTTGGCCTAGTCTTTTGGCATCCAAGCTCTTCCTTCAACCTACAAAAAGATGAAACACAAACTCCAAAAAATTTCTTGCCAAAATCTTCAAGCTTTGATACCAATTTAATGTAGATCAAGGGTGGAAAACTCCAAAAAATCCTCAAAAAAGAAAACTTTCAATCTCTAAAAATTTACATGATGGTTTTCATTCATTAGGCCTCAATCTCCTAGTAGTACTTTAGATTGACTAAAATGAGAAACACTTTCTGGAAGAATTGATCTCCAAAATAAAAACCCATATTTGGATACCCTTTATGGCTTTATTCAACATATGAAGAAATCGGATATGGTTACTTTGGAAGGAAAGGTTCAAAACTCAATTGTTCTACTCTTGGCTAGGCTTGAAGTGGAGCAACAAATTGATGTTTTTTAGTAATAAATTTCATAGTGGACTTGATACAAAAAATAAAAGACAATTATAGATACCCATTTGGGCTTTATACAACATACTAAGAATTATGGTAGGGTTTTTTTGGAACACAAGACTCAAATTTGGGTTGTTCTCCCTCAAATTAGGCCTAATAGGGCTTTAGACCTATTTTAGTAAAATGGATACAACTTGTTGAAAACATGATGAAATTACATGAAACTAATGCCAATAGACACTAGATTCATATCTTCACTAAAAAAAATTGATTTGGAGTCATTATGGGGTCATACAGATCCGTACTACCTCAAAGAACAACAAGGAAACATTCAAAAATACAGAAAATAGAGGTACTTTTATTGCTTCAACTTCCAAAACTTCAACCACCACACCCCCCCAACCATGTCTTTGACCTTACAAATCCTTTTAAAAAATTTACAACCATTTTCAAATTGTTCTCAGCCAAATTTTCAACTTACAACCATTCAAATTCCATCATTTACAATTTATGACTCTTCATATTCCATGTTTTTGCAAAATTGAGAATATTTGTGCAACTTTTTACAAGTTTTGCATCTAGACTCTAACCAAAGACAAAGACCACTAATTGGACCCCAAAATACATGAAATGGTATTTCTAGACCTTATTACATGGAAGAACATAAAACAAAACCAAAATGCTAATTTTGAACCTACTAAATCTAGGGTGCTCCTACACCAAAATGATATAAAATTTTCCTTATTTTGGCCACTTTGAGAAAATGGATTTTTTTGCCGAATCACCACCTCGTTCATACAACTGTATTTTTTTTATTTTTGTAGAGGAGAAAAATTTTAAAAATATTAAAAATAATAGATAATAAATATATACACATATATAATGTGGTGTAGTCTGCAGACCCTGCATAGGCTTGGCAGTCTATCACATGGCCTATCATGTTAATAGACTCAATTGTTTTTATTCATTGGCATGCCAACTAGTAGGGGCTCTTGACAAGTGGGGTTGTCATTTTAGTGGGGCCCAAGCCTAGCCCTGTGGCCTACACAATTTTTTATAACTATAAAAAAATTAAACATTTTTAAATCTACTCTTGATGCCAACTATAGTGGCACATGGGCACCACCGATGGGCTACTAGTGACTTACTCATGGTCCATGACCATACCACCCATATAGGTTAAATTGGATAAATTTTATTTTGAGCCCATAACTTGCACCCATAATGTCAAATTTTAAACTTCTAATAGTCGACAAAAAACTCTCTCTGATCACTACTTAGTGGGTATAGGTTTGGTTCTATGATTTTATAGTTTTCATTAGTTTTTGGGTCATGTAAGTTAAATGTTCTCTTTTACGTAGCTTTGGTCAGAAATTTTTCATATATAATAAAATTTTCAATTTTGAATATGTATTAGAGAGCAAACATAGTTTACTATATAGTGGATCAATTATATATTTTTAAGTTTGTGGCACAGAAAGAGGATTATAATTTCTTTATCACTTATAGGTGCCTAATATATATAGTGTGATTGTGTGAGCATCTAGATGAGTCAAGAGGACAAACCGTAAGGGATTACATGTTTTTATATGGTATTTATGATGGTACAACTAATTACTAGTTTGGTGCTTCCTAGTATAGGTTTATAGGTGTTTTTTATATTTAGACTTTGATGGTGAGGTACACAATTTATCTTTAGTTTTGAGGGTTCATGGATTGACACATGTAAAGAATTGGAGTCTTGTGTGGGTGATAATTGAGTGCAAGTACATCATTAGTGATGATTATGGTGTTATAGATATGTAGGCACATTTAAGAATTGACGTAACATGATAATGTATGTGGTTATTTGGTGGTGATGTGGTTTGGTGTTAGGAAGTCATTCTTATCTCATAGAGGCTTGATTGGTTCCCTGACTATGGTTACTATTTTTGGACATATTTGATGAATCAAAATTATTTTTGATTTTGTGTTTGAGTCTTGTAGTCTATAGGAATATCTTCTTTTCTATATCAATTTACAAACTTTAGTAATGTGATATGATGATTATACATGTTTTAGTGTTTGAGATCTATGGTTTATGTAGTTGTATGGGATAATCACCCATTTAGTTTTAGTGGGATGACTTAGTTGTGGACTATCTATATCCAAAAAATTAATTCAGTGTCAACACAAAATTTATTAGTTGGCCTTATCTGTGGTCACTTGTGTATTGGTATTGTCTTTGAGATGAGAGGATGGATTATTAGAGTGTTAATATTCTTAATTTTTTGGACATTTAGTAAGTGGTTTTATCATAATATCTTAATATCTTAATATATTGGTTATGTTTCATTGATTACACATTTTAATGGGAGATTTTGATAGTGATGATTTGATGGTCTAGGATTGGTTCTTGATGTTTTGATGGTGTTTGTATCTTCTAGGATTGTAGAACTTGGTTCTAGTTAGTATTATTAGAATTTTAGTTGTGTGTGTCAACCTATATGATTTTCATTACATTATGGTTGTCACAATGCCATGTGTAGCTTAGTTTCACAATTGAGTGGGAGTTGTTGTCAATGATATAAATTCATCATTGGTTATAAATGATATTCATTAGTGTTTTTGAATTTCTTGGAAGAGCTCTTAGATCATGTTGGTAGAGAAGAGTTATTTCACATTTCTAGGTTCATTTTTAGGAGATGGTTATCTTCATGTGATTGGAGATATTGATTCTTGGCTTGGAGTGTGTTTGGTATTGTGCCTTCTTATACTTTGGATACTATTTTATGTTTTGACATTATAAAAGTTCTCTTTATACAAGGATGTGTGTTGGTGGATGTGATATCCTATGAGGATATGGTTAGATAATGATATCATGTTAGATTCTTGATTCTATTATTGGAGTTTTGACATTGGTCCTACTAGTTCTCTTGGTATTGAGTAAATTGGCCATTTTCTTAGGAGCTTCATGAGGGTGTGGTATTGTATTTGGATCTTACCATGGATTGATCATTGGTAGGTGCTCATGGATACTTAGAGACTTGGGTTAGCCTATATTTCTCTTGGGATTAAAGATATTTTCTTGATATGGTTAATCTTTGGAGGTTTCAACAAAGATGACTAAGGAGCATTCACCTAGATATGGATGTGAGTTTTTGATTTCTCTATAGAGGAAATTTTCTTGGAGTGATTCATCATGGCTTGGTTATCTTGGAGGAGTATTCTCATTTCTCACTCTTAGTCTACTTGGTGGCTTATCATATGAAAGGTATAATTTGCATATTATTTTTTTAGATGTGATGTTTTGTGCTTTCTTTTCTCATGGGAATGAGTCTTGAGCCATGGTTATTGATTTTTGGAAACACATTTGAGGATTATTTAGCATGTTTTTTTATTCTTTTATCTTTCATAGATATGGATCATGAGATATGAATAGTTTGTTTTGGAGGGTTCATTTTGAGGGATGTTTGGCATAATTATCTACTTGTGTATATGAGTTTATTTATGTTATCACCCATTTATGAGGAGTCTTAGGAGATGGTTATTTAGTTTATTTCCTTGTTTTGGGTATGGATAATGAGTTTGATTTCCTTAGTTAGAAAGGCTTGCATCTATGTTGGTACTACACATGATTTATATGTTCTTTTTATCTAAGAGAGTAAATATTTGGGTGTTTTTGAGGCCTTTTATTTTGTGTTGTAAGGATATCATACTTGACACACCATAGCACTTTGAGTTGTTGATAGGACATGTTATGATTTATAGGTGTTTCTTCATTCTATGGTTCCTTCCTAGAGGTTCATGTTCTTATGATTTGGGAGGATTGTGGTGTCATGTTTGTTGGATGTTGTGGTTGTGTAGCTGATATGTGGTTTGTAATTGATGTCAACACTATTAGCATTAAATCTTCTTAAGGCTATATATCTCAAGGATATTGAGAAAATTGTAAAAAATATAGTACAGGCAACTAGTGGTGCTGAGAAGGTCAAATTTTTGGAAAGCTCTATATGTTGAAGATTTGAAGATGCGCTTCAAAGGGTTTGTTTCTGAAGCTTTCTAGTATCTTGTCTGAAAGTTTAAGAGGTTGACATCAAGTCTTGTGGAAGTTATGAATATTTGTATGGCTACAGTTATTCAGTTTCTATAGATGGTGTTCTTGGTTGAAGCAGATGAAATTTTGGTAATTTCATATGTTGCACATGTACCTGTGACATTCATGGATGAGTCTAGATCATGCTTTATCCTTGATTCCCATTTGCATTGATTGAAATGTTCGTGATTAGAGATTTTTTTGATGTGTTCCTGAGTTTTCATGTTCTTGGCCGACATGATGATGTTAGTGTATTGTGAATCCATAAGGCTAAATATTTTATTGTTTGGCATGTTTGGAGGTGTCTTTTTGGGTCCTAACAATTTTGTGACTGACTTGTGTTCGTGCGAATTGAGATTTATTCATGTATTGAGGATGATAGTTGTAATTTATTCTTTATTTGTGGTCGATTGAATAGTGGTTGTAAATCCATGTAGTGAATATATATATGAGATTTTTTTCCTCATTTAGAGGAATTTCTCAAGTGTACAAGTGATGTAGAAGTGTGAATAAAGGTCAAATCATTTAGAGAAGAGTGTGGAAGAGTTTTAGTAGAGGGTGGAAGATTTTGAAGAAGTTATTGTGTGCCTAACCAGAACTATAATCAAGCTTTTGTAGAAGCTAATTTATAAGTTCAACTTCATCAAATGGATTTAATCTGATTACTATATGTAAGGTAGTGAGCCTTCCCTTTGAGTAGTGTGCTCTAGGTAGTGCACGTGAATGCAAGTGCCTTCATTTTTATTCTTCATTATAATTCTAACAAGGTATAATCTTGTGGACTAACATACACCATGGTTTTTCCCCTAACAAGGTTTCCACGTATAAAATCTTGGTGTTCATGTGTCTCTGATGTGTTGTTGATTTATTTCTTGCATTGTTAATTATTAGATCTATGACATAAGGTTGATTAAGGTTGTATAAGTTTTATTTTGGTAACAAATGATTCACCCCCCCTCTTAGTTGTTTATTCTTGTATTGCCAAAAATTTGTATTAGAGCTAGTTCCTCCAAAATAATCTTAACAACTTGAGGTGATCCAAGATGCCATCATTCAAGAAGGATAGTCCTCGATTCGATGGTACAAACTACTCTTTATGGAAAGTCAGGATGAAATGTCATTTGAGTTGCATTGGGGAACCTTTTTGGTAGATGACACAAAGTGCATATACCATTCCTTAGAATGGTCCTTCATCTAAAGATAAAATCAACCAAGAAGAAATTAATACAAGGGTAGTAGAAACATTGGTGAGTGCTTTGGAAGATTCAAAGATGACAAATGTGTTAGGATTAAAGACTACAAACCATATTTGGAAAAAGCTAGAGACATTGTATGAAGGAGATGCACTAGTGAAAAGTGCTAAGCTATAAAGTCTAAAAGGAAAATGGGAGAGCTTGAAGATGAGTGAAGATGAAAAAATATTTTCCTTCTCACAAAAGATAAATAAATTAGTGGTGGATATTAGATGTGCTAGTGGAACTTTAGATGATGATGAAATTGTGTCTAAGATACTAAGATCTATTCCCCCTTCCTACAAGACAAAAGTTCATGCTATTGATGAACTCAGGACAGTGAAAAATATCACAAAAGATATGCATTTGAATTGAGTGAATTTTGTGAGTCTACTACTAAGACTGAATCTACTTTTAAGGCTACTATATCTTAGAAAAAAAAAGCAGGGATATGATTCAGGAGAAAGTTCCAAGTTAAAATTCAAGTATGAAGATGAGATGAAGAAAAGGAATTGGAAGAACTGGAAGCATTGATTGTGAAAATAAAATCAAGAGGTCATGGTAAGTACAAAGGAAAGTTACCTATTAAATGTTCTTCTTGTAGTAAAATAGGTCATTTGGCTTCTAGATGTCCTAAAATAGTTTCAAAGTATAAACCTAAGAACAATAGATTTCAAAGAAAGTGCTATTATGTTTAAGAAGGTGTAATTGATGAAGAATTTGATAAAGAAACTAGAAATGAAGATGAATGGGTATTTATTTCTATCAAAGAAAATGGTTATGTGTCCACTAAATCTTCTAGTAATGTGAATGTTGAGAAAGCTCTTGCAGCCAAAATTGAAGAGAAATATGAGTGGGTAATTGAAAAAGGATGCTCACATCATATGAATAGAGACAAAAGCAAGTTTGTAAGCTTGGAAATCAAGAAATATGATTTCTTCATGAACAAAGACAAAAGGTAATATCTTTCATTTGAGTGATGCTAGTGAAAGTTGTTTGATTTCTCAAATTGATGTAAGTTGGTTATGGCATAGGAGGTTGTGTCATGTGAACTTTGATAACATTGTCAAGATAAGGTCTACTCAAGCAGTTAGAGATCTCCCTAAGTTGTTGAAGCCTGCTAACACTATGTGTAAGAAATGTCAAATGGGAAAGCAAACAAGAAATTCTTTCCGGAGAAAACAATATAGCTCTAATGGAGTACTAGATTTGATACATACTAATCTATGTGGCCTTTCCAGAATTAGAAGACTACAAGGTGAAAGGTAGTTTATGTTGCTCGTTGATGATTATTCTAGAATGATATGGGTCGATTTCTTAAGAGAAAAACATGGAGCATTAGAAAAGTTCAAATATTTTAAAGCTATGGCAGAGAATGAGACAGGTCAAAGGATCAAATTTCTATGGTCAGATAGAGGTGGTGAATTTACTTCACGAGAATTCAAGTATTTTTGTGAAGATAATAGAATCCAAAGATAGCTATCTACTCCCCGAACACCTCAATAGACTGGAGTTGTTGAAAGAAAAATAGAACTGTTCTAGACATTGCTAGAACCATGATCCTAGAAGAAAATATTTCTCATTTCTACTAGAGAGAAGTTGTAAGTACTACTGTGTACACCATTAACAGGGTGAATGTCACCAATAATTTGTGTAAGACACCTTTGAGCTATTGTTTGGTTATAAGCCTAGTGTCAAGTATTTCAAAAAATTTGGAAACAAATGCTACATCAAGAGAGATGATGGTATAGGTAATTTTGATGCTAGAAGTTATGAAGGAATATTTTTAGGATACTCTACTAAAAGAAAATCTTATCGGTGCTTTAATAAAAGGTTGAAGAAAATGGTTGAAAGTGAAAATGTCAAGGTTGATGAAGATATTGGTAAATCATCTAGATCTAGTGATTATGAATCAGATGATCAAAATGATAATACTAATAATGATGTTCAGGCACATAATCAACTTCAAATTGTTCTAGTGAACCAAGGGAATCAAGAAGCAAAATTTCACAGAAGAGAAAAACAAAGAACACAAGAACAAGAGGTAAGAGAAAAATTTAGAACTCCTAAGTATGTAAAGAGAAATCATTCTGATAGTAAAATCATAGGAGAAAAGAGAAAATGTGTGCAAACTAGAAGAATAATTCTAGAAGAATATTGTCTAATCTCTAAAGCTAAGCCTAGAAATATCAATCAAGCATGTAAGGATGAACATTGGATGGAAGCCATGAAAGAAGAATTGTTGCAAATACAAAAAAATGATAAATGGGATCTTGTTCCTAGACCTCAGAACAAAAATGTGATAGGAACCAAGTGGGTGTTCCGGAATAAGCTGAATGAACAAAGTGATGTGGTAAGAAACAAAGCAAGATTGGTTTGCAAAGGATACTCATAGATGGAAGGTATTGATTTTGAAGAAACTTTTTCTCTTGTTTCTAGAATTGAAGCTATTAGATTATTTGTTGCTTATGTTACTTTCAAGAACTACACAGTTTATAAGATGAATGTAAAGTCAACATTTATGAATGGTGAACTAGAAGAAGAAGTTTATATTGAACAACCAAATGGATTTTAGTTGACTAATGAAAAGAACATGGTATGTCGATTGAAGAAAAATCTATATTGACCTAAGCAAGCTCCTAGAGCTTGGTATGCTAGATTGGATAAATACTTGTTGTAACTTGGATTCAATAAAGGTACTGCTGACAACAATTTATATTTCAAGTTGGATCAAAACAAAGAA
The DNA here is from genome assembly GCA_007115665.2 of Sequoiadendron giganteum. NCBI lineage: Eukaryota > Viridiplantae > Streptophyta > Pinopsida > Cupressales > Cupressaceae > Sequoiadendron > Sequoiadendron giganteum. The sequence continues at coordinate 359,436,524 of CM021100.1, forward strand.
TTGATCATTGAAGTCTTTGTTGATGATATTATTTTTGAAGGTGATGATGATTTGTGTATGAAGTTTGCCGATGAAATCAAAAGTGAATTTGGAATGTCAATGATAGGAGAGCTGAAATTATTTTTAAGGTTGCAAATCACTTAGTTGAATGATGAAATCTTTGTATTTGATTCTAAGTATGTGAAAGAGTTATTGAACAAGTTTGGCATGGAAGATTCAAAACCAGTTGGTACACCTATGGTGATCAGATGCAAAATTACACCAAAAGATGATTCTCCTAAAGCAAATCAGACAAGATACAGGTCAATGATTGCTGGATTACTCTATTTGACTCAGACCAAGCCAGATATAATGAATTCTATGTGCATGGTTGCTAGATTTCAAGCTGCTCCTAAAGATTCCCATGTGACTGTTGTGAAAAGAATATTCAGATATTTGAAAGGGATAGTTGATCTTGGTCTTTGGTATTTTAAGGATGATGATCTTACTCTAAGGACTTTTACTGATGTTGATTTTGCAGGAGATGTAGATGACAAGAAGAGTACCAGTGGTGGTGCATTCTTCTTAGGTAAGAAGCTGGTATCTTGGTTAAGCAAAAAGCAAAACTCAGTTTCATTATCTACTACTAAGGCAGAGTACATTGCTTCTGCAAATAGTTGTACCCAAGTATTATGGATGAAGAAAATGTTTAGAGATGTCATAATTGAATATGAAGAACCCATTGCCATATTATGTGATAATTCAAGTGCCATTAACATTTCTAAGAATCTATTGTTGCATTCAAAGTCAAAGCATATATCCATCAAGTATCATTTATTGAGAGACAAAGTAAGTGACTGATGCAAGATAGGATGATGATAGACCCTTCTTTTTCTTCTTGATTGGTTTTGTTGATCCCTTACTCTGATTTGGAGATCTTCCTTCTTAACAGGCTATGAAGGCTAGTAGTATTGGGGACACACTTATTCAAATATATCTTTTGATATAGTTTTTCTCACAAACTTAACTACACAGTTTTGAATACCCTTTATCCTGCTATAACAAATATCCCAAATCTGACCTAGGTTTATTTGGTAAATACCTTCCTAATCAAGCCTTCCTTACTACACCATGGCCTAAATAGGCCTCTTTTACAAAGGAGATATGCTTATAAGTTATTTCTAGACCTTAAGAACTTTTTGCACAGTGTTTTCAAGTCGCCAATACCCCATTTATTGTGTTTCCTTCACCCAACTCGACTGTACATTCACTCCCCCTTCAAAAATCAGCATCCTCGCTTGGATCAGTCATTTTGTCAGCCTTTAAACTCAGACCGTCGATTGTTTCAGCTCACCACCCTACCAAGAAATGCAAAACACAAAAATTTCATAACCCTACAGGCTCATTCCAGCCACTCACAATGTGCAACAATGGTGGAATGGACTTCACTAGTTCATTTTCACTCAAACCCTATCACAAACTCTACCTACAAAGTGGGTTTCAGGAACTCGGTAAGATCTTTGTTATGTCTGAAAGATAAACCTTCAAAAATAAACCAAAAATGAAGTTAATTTGATATAAAATCCATCTATATAATTTTTCTTATTATTCTCCAACAGTATGGGTTACTATAATGGAAAGAAAACACAGTTTCAAAAAAAATGCGAAAAAATCAGTATTCCTTATTTCTTTCTTATTCAAACTTGTTCACATCACTTCCACACTATATCTTTTCACATTTCATTCCTTTTCATTTTTTTTCCACATTCACAAAAAGGATTTCAATAGATCTGACTATTGGACTTCCATTTCCCTCAAATTTAGGACACACAAAACTAACAAACTTAGCAATATCAATGAACAAACATTAAGACCCCCTAGATTTGAATCACAAAAGATACCAGTCATAAAATTGGCCTCCTAGGCCTTTTAAAAAACCAAAAATACAAATCCCTACACCTAGACCTTGATTTCAAGGAAAAACAGACCTAAACAAACTAAGTGAAAATGTGAAGGTGCTCTGCACCATACTCCTGGGGTTTAATTGATTTCATTCTCCTGATGAAATGAGGTCTTCAATGGAAACTCCATGCTGACCAATGTATTCTTCTATCATTCAGGTTGCATCCTCCTCAGGTAGTCCATGCCATTTCACCAAATACTCTCTATAAACCTTTCTTCTTGTTCTCTTTACCTCCCTTGAGTCCAACACAACTTCAAGTTTCATTGGATAAGTAGGTGGAAGGTCCTTAATCCATTCTCCTTCATTGTTTTTCAGGTTCACCTACTTCTTTACCTACAAAAATAGTTCCCTTGAAGGGATAGAGGTCAGTTATATTGAAAATTGGTGAGATTACAACTCCTTGTCGGAGATCAATCTCATGTCCATTGTTGCCATACTTGTGGACCACCTTGCAGGGTCCTATCTTCTTCATCATCAATTTGGTGTACTTCCCCTTGGGTAGCCTCTCCTTTCTCAGATGTGCCCATACTAAATCACCCACCTTGAACTGTACATCTATCCTTTTCAAGTCTGCTTTCTCCTTATACTTGGTTGCATTAGATTTCAAGTGTCTCCTTGACTTGTTTGTGTATGTCATGCATTGAAAAAAAAAAATCCTCACCTTGTGCACTCCTTTCCTCCATCTCCATCAAGCCTCTCAAATTAGAAACACCCCTTGGATGTCTTCCATAAAAAACTTCAAAGGGACTTCTCCCCATACTCTAATTAATGGAGTCATTATAGACATACTCTGCCTGTGGAAATATCAAATCTTATCAAATCTCATGATTGATTATGATCCTTGGTTAAACACCTTAACAGATTTCCCAATGACCTGTTGACAACCTTAGTTTGACCATCAGTCTGAGGATGGTAGGTAGAGCTTAGTGAAAAAAAAATCCCAACTTTTCCCACAACGTTCTCCAAAAATAGCCCATGAATTTGACATCCCTATTAGATACTATAGATAGTGGTAGCCCATGAATTCCAACAACCTCCTTAAAGAATAGGTGTGCAATATGCGATGCATAATTAGTTATTTTTCAAGAAAAAAATGTGCCATCTTACTAAACCTATCAACTACCACATATACACTGTCATAACCCCAAGAAGTTCTTGGAAGACCTAAAATAAAATCCATGCTTATTCTTTCCCATGGTCTACTTGGTATGGGTAAAGGCTGATATAACCCAACATTATAACTTGTCCCCTTTTATCTTTGACAAATAACACAACCTTCTACATACCTTTTGACATCTAAGTGCATCTTGGGCCAGTTGTAGAATCTCTTGATCTGATCCAAAGTCTTTTCATGACCAAAATGTCCACCAAGGCTCCCATTGTGCTTTTCTCTGACTTGATTCTCCCTCATAGAGAATTTTGGGATGCATAAGTCAGCTCCCTTGAATAGTAAACCATCTTGTATCACATAGTCCTCATACTCTTTATGAAATGAACCTTGATACTATTCACAAACTGCAAATACATCTTGGAAGTCTTCATCAGATTGGTACATACCTTTGAGTAATTCCACACCCACACTATGAAGCTACACCTCTTGTCCTAATGTTTGTCTCCTACTCAGAGCATCTGCCACCTTATTGGCCTGTCCCTTTTTATGTTTCATGGTGAATGTGTAAGCTTGCAGGTACTCCACCCATTTCATGTGTTTATGGTTTAATTTCTCTTGGCTATTTAGAAAACTCAAAGCATGGTTATCTGTGAATAATACAAATTATTTGGGGAGCAAGTAGTGCCTCCATTTCTTGAGTGACTTCACCATGGCATATAGTTCTAGATCATAAGAGGAGTATTTTCCCTTTGTCTCATTCAATTTTTTACTAAAGAAGGCAATAGGATTCCCTTCTTGGCTTAGCACTGCCCCTATGGCTAAATTACTAGCATCGTATTCTATGGTAAACACTTTAGAAAAATCAGGAAAATTAAGTATGGGTTGTTGAACTACCTTTTTCTTCAAGTATTCAAAACTTTGATCACCTTCCTTTGTCCACTGAAATCTGCTCCTTTTCTCCCCTTTGATGGTGTCTATCATTAGTGTTATTGTGCGACTGAATCCCCTTATAAAATTTTGGTAGAATCTTGCCAGGCCATGGAAACTCCTCACTTCTCCCACTAGTTTTTGGTGTAGGCTAGTTAAGTATTGCTTCAACTTTCTTTGGATCCATTTTTAGGTTACCTCCTGAGATTACAAAACCCAAGTATATCAGCTCTTGCTTCATCCACTCACAATTCTTGAGGTTAATCATGATCTTATCTTCATGTAGCTTTCTGAACACCCTATTCAAGTGCTCCAATTGTTCTTCCCTTGATTTGTTGAATATCAAGATGTCATCTAGATATACTACTACAAAATTATTTATGAAATCTCTTAACACCTCATTCATGAGTCTCATGAATGTGCTAGTGGAATTTGATAGCCCAAATGGAATCACCATCCACTCATAAATTCCCACATTGGTTTTGAAAGACGTTTTCCACTCATCACCTTCCCTAATCCTTATCTGGTGGTAAACACTTTTTAAATCTATCTTCGAAAATTACTTTGCCCTTGCCAAATTGTCCATGAGGTCTTCCATCTGAGGTATAGGGAACCTATACCTAATTTTTATCTTATTAATGGCCCTTGAATCTGTATAGATCCTCCATTCACCGTATTTTTTAGGTTCCAAAATTGTTGGCACAACACAAGGACTGAGACTCTTCCTCACTAGGCCCTTGTCTAGAAGCTCTTCCACTTGTTTCTTGATTTCCTCATTCTTTTGAGGTGTCATCTTATAAGCAGCCTTGTTAGGAAGGCTTGCACCAAGAACCAAATCTATATGATGACTTACATCACGGATTGGGGGTAAGGAATTGACCAACTCCTTCACCACTATGTGTTCATATCTATGGAGTAGGGTCTGCACTTATTTTGTAACTTCTTTCTCATTGTATTCTACTACTACCTCTAAAATTGGTTTCCCAATAATAGAAAATCCAATCTTCTCTTCCTCCAAGTCTTTTAGAAACTCCTTGTCCTTCACTATCATCACACTAGGTCCTTCAGGGACTATACTTTTGTCTTCTTGTAGTTGCTCTAATTTGATCTACACTCCATATTTTTTGATTGATACTCTTTCTTGAAACCATCATGTTGTGCTTTCCTGTCATATTGCCATGGCCTACCAAGAAGTAGGCGGCACACATCCATAGGTACAATTTCATAGAGCATCATGTCATTATAAGGACCAATGGAGAACTCCACCAAAACATGTTCATTCACAAGAACTTGTCCCTTGTTTAACCATGAAATTTTATAGGGATTAGAGTGTGGTATCCTTTTCAACCTAAGATTTTCTACCATTTCCAAAGATGCAATATTATCAGTGGAGCTAGAGTCAATTATGACCTTACATACCTTTCCCTAGACTTGAAAACTTGTTTTGAATAGGGCTTTCCTTTGAGGTGGCTCCTTTGAAGTAGGTACTTTGATTAATGTCCTCCTAATCATCAATGACTCCCCTAGTTCTGGCTTAGCTCAGAGAGTTGAAGGACCTACACAAGAAGTTACACTCTACCTCTTCTTCTTCATGAACAAGCTGAGTTCTTCTTTCCCCACCTTGGTAGCTCGAACTTTGTTTGTTTGGACACTTCCATGCAGGCTGCCCATCTTGGTTGCAATCAAAAAATTTACCAGAAAAGGAATTATATCCTCTAGCTGGTCCATTGAACCTGCCTCTACCTCCTGGCCTTCTTCCTCTAAAGGCCCCTCATGTTTCCCCACTTTGTTCTTGAGTGGTGCTTTATTCACCTTGTGTCTTCTGGAAACCTCTCCCTCTAGGATTAATTCTACCTCTGAAGCTTTTACCTCTACCCCTAGTTTTTTTTTCCAAGCTCCTCTTTATCTTCTCTTCAACTTCAGTGGCCACTTGGAAGCATTCTTCCACTATTCTAGGAGTCATCAAACTGATTTCATCTTGGATTGTTCCCCTCAATCCATTTAGGTATCTAGCCACTCTTTTCCTTTCATTCTCCATGTGCCCTAACCTTATGGTCAATTTATGAAACTCCTCTGTATAAGTAGCCACATCCAACTCTCTTTGTCTCAGGCTTTGCAATATCCTATAGGTTTGTACTTCATAGTTAGCAGGCAAGAATTGGTGCTTGATCTTCTGCACCATCTGGTCCCATGAGTTTATCTTGGGATTGAAATTATTTACTCTCTCCTCTTGAGTGTAATTCCACCAGGTTAGAGCTGGTCTTTCTAGCTTTGTCATAGCCAATTTCACTATCTTGTCTTTGGGAATCTCCTTGAACTTGAAATAGTTGTCAAGAGCATCAATCCACTCTATGAATTCTTCTCCATCCATCTTTCCCCCATAGATAGGGATTTCTATTTTCACCTCTTAAGCCTCTCCTCTTGCTGCCTTAAGCATCTACAAGAACTTTTTGTCTTTAGTCCCCAACTCCTCTTGGGGTTTTTCTTGAGGGTTTTCCTCTTTACCCTCCTCTTCAAGGTCACTCACCTCAATGATACCCTTAGCTCTCTTTTCCTTTCTTCCAAGAGCTTCCATCCTTTCTCTCAAGGCTCTGATTTCTTTAGCAACTACTGTGCTACCCATCTTTGGAGGCATTTTGTATTGTTCCTTGTTCACTATTAATTGAACTTTCCAACTTACTTTACGATTGGACCTGGATCCTAAACTCTGATACCACTTGATGCAAGATAGGGTGATGATAGACCCTTAGTTTTCTTCTTGACTAGTTTTGCTGATCCATTACTCTGATTTGGAGATCTTCCTTCTTAACAGGTTGTGAAGGCTAGTAATACTGAGGACACATTTATTCAAATATATCTTTTGATATAGTTTTCCTCACAAACTTAACTACATAGTTTTGAATACCCTTTATCCTACCCTAACACATATCCCAAAATTGACCTAGGCTCTTTCGGTAAATAGCTACCTAATCAGGCCTTCCCCACTACACCATGGCCTAAATAGGCCTCTTTCACAAAGGAGATATGCCTATAAGGTCTTTACAGACCTTAAGAACCTTGTACACAATGTCTTCTATTCACCAATACCCCATTTATTGTGTTTCCTTAACCCAAATCGACTGTACATTCACTCTCCCCTTCAAAAATCAGCATCCTCACTTGGATCAGTCATTTTGTTAGCCTTTACACTTAGATTGTCGATTGTTTCAGCTCACCACCCTACCAAGCAATGGAAAACACAACATTTCATAACCCTCCAGCCTCATTCCACCCAATCACAATGTGCAAAAATGGTGGAATGGCCTTCACTAGTTCATTTTCACTCAAACACTCACAAAGCCTACCTACAAAGTGGGTTTCAAGAAATCGGTAAGATCTTTGTTATGAATGAAAGATAAACCTTCACAAATGAACCAAAAATGAAGTTAATTCAATATACAATCCATCTATATATTTTTTCTTATTGTTCTCCAAAAATACGGATTACAATAATGGAAAGAAAACATAGTTTCAAAAAAACACCAAAAAAATCAGTATTTCTCAATTATTTCTTATTCAAACTCATTCACATCACTTCCACACTATATCTTCTCACATTTAATGCCTTTTCAGTTTGTTTCCACGGTCACAAAAAGGATTTCAATAGATCTAATTGTTGGACTTCCATTTCCCTCAAATTTAGGACACACAAAACTAACAAACTTAGCAATATCAATGAACAAAGATTGAGACCCCCTAGATTCGAATCACAAAAGATACCAAGTCATGAAATTGGCTTCCTAGGCCTTATTAAAAAACTAAAAATACCACTCCCTAAATCTAGATCTTGATTTCAACGCAAAACAAACCTAAAAAAACTAAGTGAAAATGTGAAGGTGCTCTGCACCAGTGACAAAGAAATTAGATTGGAGTGCATACCTACCAAAGAGAAAATTGCAGATATCTTTAACAAGTCATTGCCTAAGGATACTTTTGAGTACCTCAAACACAATTTAGGGGTGATTTCCCATCCTGATCAGAACTAAGATGCAGGTATTTGCATCAGTCTGTGAATTCATAACCATATCATATTTTGGATTGATGTTGTGGTGGCTACTACTTAGGGGGAGTAGTCAAATGATCCAATTTGTGATCAAAGCATGTGTAGCTTTTCCATTGATGTCAAAGGGGGAGATAAATAATGTGAAAAATGTGGGAAAGAATGAGCAATTAAGGAATTAGGAAAGAGTGCACAATCTCAGGGGGAGATTGTTGAAGAAGAGTTAGTTGGGTTGATGGTATTATTTTTTCACATCATGTGTTTCCATCAATGCAAAAGGGGGAGATTGGTGGATGTTGTGGTTGTGTTGCTGATATGTGGTTGTCATTGATTTCAACACTATTAGTATTAAATCTGCTTAAGGCTATATATGTCGAGGATATTGAGAAAATTGGAAAAAAATATAGTACTCGCAGCCAGTGATGCTAAGAAGGTCAAAATATTGGAAAGATATGTATGTTAAAGATCTGAAGGTGTGCTTCAAATGGATTTTTTCTGAAGGTTTCTAGTATGTTTTTTGAAAGTTTCAAAGGTTTTCATCAAGCCTTGTGGAAGTTATGAAGATCTATATGCCTACAGTTATTCAGTTTCTGTAGATGGTGTTCTTGGTTGAAGTAGATGAAATTCTAGTAATTTCACAAGTTGCACAGGTACCTATGACATGCATGGATGAATCTAGATCATTCTCTATCCTTGTTGCACATCTAAATTGATTGAAGTGTTCATGATCGAAGAGTTTTCTGATGTGTGCCCGATTTTTCATGTTCTTGGCCGACATGATGATGTTAGCATGTTGCGGATCCATAAGGATTAATATTTTATTGTTTGGAATGTTTGGACATGTTTTTTTGGGTCCTAACTATGTTGGGAGCGACTTGAGTTGGTGCACATTGAAATTTATTCATGTATTGAGGTCGACAGTTGTAATTTATTCTTTATTTGTGGCCGATTGAATAGTGGTTGTAAATCCATGTAGCGGATATATATATGATATTTGTTTCCTCATTTAGAGGAAGTGCTCAAGTGTACAAGTGATGTAAAAGTGAAAATAAAGGTCAAATCATTCAGAGTAGAGTGTGGAAGAGTTTAAGCAGAGGGTGTAAGAGTTTGAAGAAGTTTTTGTGTGCCTAACGAGAACTATAATTAGGCTTTTGTAGAAGCTAATTTCTTAGTTCAGCTTCATCAGATGGATTTAATCTGATTATTGTATGTAAGGCAGTGATCCTTCCCTTTGAGTAGTGTGCTCTAGGTGGTGTACTTGAATTCAAGTGCATTCATTTTTATTCTTCATTATACTTCTAACAAGGTATAATCTTGTGGACTAACATCCACTGTGGTTTTTCCCCTAATAGGGTTTCCACATATAAAATATTGGTGTTCATGTGTCTCTGTTGTGTTGTTGATTTAATGCTTGCACTTTCAATTATTAGATCTATGGCATAAGGTTGATTAAGGTTGTATAAGTTTGATTTTGGTAACAACTGATTCACAGTTGTCTATCCTTTTATTGCCAACAATGTTAATAGATATTATGCAATTATTGTTGCATGTGTGGATTATTGTGATTATTGTTTATACTTCAATGTGTTTTTATAATTTATCACAACTTAGTATAGTGTTGATTAGTAGATTTGATATATCTTGATCATTTTTAGATTTGACATTACCCATGTTGTGGGAGTTCCTATATATGTATGTTCTTCATTGATAGGTTAGATATAGGAACCTTTTGATTGAATTTTATGGGTTGTATATTTCTATATGAGTTTACTGATGTTGTTGATACCTAGGAGATATTGATTGTTGGATGTATTAGCATGTTTTTTGGATGTTATTTCTGATCATGTGGTTCTAAATTTGACAACCACTTGAAGCTCTATTATCACTTGGATTTGATTCTTGTGTTCTTTGACTGGTGCATCTTCACCTAGGCTTGTTCCTTTTCTTCCATTGGTGGCATTTTGGATGATGAGAGGAGTTGTTTCTCGGTATGGTGTTCATTTTTCTTTTTATCGTAGGTATCTTGATTGAGCATTATAGCATGTTGGAGACTTATGTGGTTTCATGTATGTCTATGATGATGCATTTCACTGACTAACTCTTATGCAAAGGATAAAATGTTGATGCCAAAAGTTGGCAAGGTAACAACCCTCTATAGGAAACTTAGTTTTAGGGGGAACCTATTGCACCAAACTGAGAACCTCCAAATTTTAAAGAAGTCGACTTCTTCTATAACTGGGTTTTTGAAATGGGAAAAGGAAGCTGATATAAAAATAAAGGGATCTAACTAAGGTGATATGTTGAGATTTAGATGTGTGACATGGTAAATATATCTTGGAGATATGAATTAAGGGCCCATGGGTAGTCTGTTGTGTTCCAAAGTGGCAGAATTAAGATAGAAGCCTGAGTGATTCATTATATGACATAAAATAACTTCATACACTTTTACTAGAAAGAAGAGTCGAAGACATGATCTAAACAACCAAACTTGTATTAATTTATAGAATTTTGGGAATGAAACATCTAGTATAATAATGGCATAGTAAAACTTATCAAATATAAAAAAATAGAAAGGCCGAACAATGGCACAGTCTATGAGTTCTTTACAATAATCTAATAAAGAAATTAAAGGCTTTGTTCTTCTATCAATTCTTCTGCCCAACTCTAAACTAAAAAATCAAACTCCCTGGTTCATAAGAAGAAGATGTATTTATAATGAAAACCCAACTTGACAAGTAAGTAATAGAAAAGATGCTTTGATTATGAGTAATGATGCATTAGCAATGATTTTATTTTGGTCATTACAACTAAAAATATTCGGGTCATGAACAAGGACATCCAGGGGCTAGATGCATCTCTTGTGAATGATGATAGTGGTCCTAATAGACCAGAGCATTGACACATGTAATCCGTTCATGGAGATAGTTACAGAACAAGGCAACTAGTGAAAGGTTTTCGCCTACTTGACTTTCTCTTGTGACAAAGTCTTTAGAAGATCACACAACAAGAAATTGGGGCTTGAAGTTTATCCTTCCCTTTGAGCGATGAAGAACTTGCACTGAGAAGACATGTGGAGGTCTCCAACATACCATGCTAAAGGTGGGGTTTTCCAAGAAAACATTCTTGAGTTGATGCTACATGGCATGCAGTTGGTGCATAAAAGGGGAGTGATGCAAAGAGGCACAAAAGATTGTGAACGACTAACATGTGGAATCTTGGTGCAAGATTTTTGAAACGTGATTGAGGTAAACCTTGCAAGGGGCACACGGCTGACACATGGAAACATTCACAAAATATTTTGCACAAATGAGCCTAATATTGTTTATTTCTTATAGATGCGTGGCTAATACTTAGGCAAAAACTCACATGAACGAAACTTGGGAATTCTAAGTTCACAGCTTCTAGTGACTTATTAGGGGCATTTCGCTTGTAGAACAAGGAACCCAAAAAATGTTTGGCTGTAGACCAGAGACTTATCCATTGGATGACACAGTCAAAGCTTGGAGAGGATGGCCTGAAGGGGAAACCATTCATCTTCAGATGGAGGTGGTAATTAATGCAAATTTTCTTGTGCTCCATGCATCTCGATCACTTCTTTGTAAGGTAGCACCGACGATATATCGGCCCATGACTCAAATTGAAAAAGAAGATGTGTGATCGGCTAAGTGATGTTCTCAAAATCCTTTGCAGCAAGGGCTTGGCTAAACTACTGAAAGGCAGACACATCCTATTGCTTTTCCTTAATCTTTGCTACAATATGCTCCACTGTGGCTACTGACTCATCCTCAAGTAATGAAGAAGGTAAGCCCATCTAAGCTAAATGGGAGAACCTCGTCTGCATGTTGTTCATGGTTTGATCCAACCTAGCAATCCACATTCATCGGCATGAAGAATAACTGCGTGGCAGTGGATAACCCTGTTGGTTGTTTTAGCAGCAACCCTTCGGTCCTCAACCCTTGCATTTTCCAATACTTCATTTGGGACCTGATATAACCTATTTAATAATATCCCAGCCTTTGGAACCTTTTTCTTGATGGACTGAGGAAATTATATGATCGCCTCATGAACTCTTCTACCTAGATTTGTTGCCTTCACCATAAATCGGAGTGTTGGCTGTAGATTTAGGTAAAAGGCCTTCACTCTTTCCTAATATGAAATATGCAACTATTGGACTATCTAAAGAAGGTTCACTTGATTGGTTGAGGGTAAGGCTCAGTCCTTCAATAGGGTGATCTCCTCATTCCTTTGTTTTATATCATGTGTGAGCACTGCAACCCTTTGGTTTGTTGTGGTGAGTTTTCCCTGCAAGATCAATGATTATGTGAGCTAGCTAGCTTTGACTTGCTCCTTGTTTGTCACTTCTTACTCCATTGTAGACCTAAGTTCTACAATTTTATTCTCCATTTGAACAAAACAAGTCTGAAAATTAGCATCCTTTTGTTTTATCTACAGTTCTAAATGGTGGAACTCTTCATCTTTTCATTGTATGTCCAGGCCCAATTTTGCCAATTGGTCTTGATAATTCTGGTTCTTTTGTTGTAGCTCAATGACTAGATTATGGTCGAGTGACTGAAGCTTCGCTAGTTATTCTTAGATATTTTCTTCTTCCATCTCCCTCTAATGGGATAGGCACTTAAATTCAACCTCCATAGCTTTTTCCTTGGAAAGCAAGACATCGACTCTATCCTTCAAATTTTTAGTTCTTCTTCCTTTTTCTTGAGTTGGCGGTTGGACTTGAGAAAGCCGATGGTCACTACCTATTGTGTTTCCTCCATGAGTTCCACCTTTTTCTATGGCTAGGCTATGCTTAGGTCGAGCCCCATAGTGTACATGTTGTAATCATCTGGTTGCATCCCTCCTTGCAGTTTGCTGACAGTCAGGAACATAGTCGCAAAGTGTAGCGACTGTTGAGCCTAATGGAAAATAGTATGTATTTTTGGCTCCCTTGGTCTCTTAGGATCCTTAGATCTTCTCTTCTAGGTTCTGATCGCTTGTTCTTGTTTAGTTTTATCACCTTCCAATAGGAATTCCATGGGCAATCTGATGATTTCTCATGTGAAAGGTGCACTGGATGGAAGGGAGAAAGGGAATGAAAGGAGATTAGTCCCAGGTGACTTCTTCTTTGGAATTTTGATCATTTGAGGTGAGAAAGGTGGGATACTCCAATAGCTAAATTGTGGATCTGGAGGACTCAAAAGAAGTGGAGTCGTGAAGACCTCCATTTGCTAGTAAGAGTCGATCACCTCCAATATTGTTGTGGCAGGGGATGTATCTATGAAGGTAGCTAGGGCAGAGTGTGATTCCTTGGGACGTGGAATGGGCCAAGGTGAATGGTGTGAGGTTTCGTGGAGGAGTAAGGGAAAATGGGGCAACATGAGCGAACTATGAGAAGCCCCCATAATTATTGAAGTAGAGGTCAAAATTCATTGGTTGGCGTATGAAATAAGAGGTGTTGTGGACACAACAGGATCAACCATGGTTTGTTGAACTATAGAAGAGGGGGAAAAAGATACCTGCAGTGTGAATGGATGCAGTCCATGGAATGTTTTTGGCTTTTTTCTTTTGTTTGGGTATTGTGAACACTCTCCAGAAAGTGACTCAATTCACTATCACTTTTCTGGTGGCAAGCTACCAACCACTACAGTTTCACATTGTTTTGGTGAAGTTGTCAGGGTTCTCCTCACTATCCAAGTGCGAGTTAATGAAGACCTTGCACTAGATATATTCACTCATATGTTAGAGGAAACCTTAACAGGTTGCTTCAATGCCTTCCCCCCTTGTTGTGCTGAAGTGTCCTATATTTTTGTTTCTGGTTGTGCCCTTTCATCCAATTGTGACTCGGCTTCTTCCGAACTGGAATTCCTTTCGCAACTCTCATCAAAATCCAGATGCTCGTTGTTAAATAATTTTTTGAACCTGTCATCCATGTCTAGGCTATTATAAGGAGCCTTAGTTTGTCGAGTCTCTTGGTAGTATATCGAGAAGCTATCAATCTTCTCCTCTTTCTAGTTATAATTATCTAATAGATTGTTGCAAAGGGTAGTTCCCATCTTTCTTGATTTATCATACGACCCAGTCAGGTATTAGAATCTTATCCAAGGAAGCCCACCATCCTCAGTAGGAATGTAATCTAGGTCTATAATACATTCATCTACATCTGATACTAGATTCTGATGCTCTTCCCAATAAGGTTAGGCATAGTGCGTTACCTTGACATATTTGTTTGGCAAATCATTATCGGGGTTGTAGTTCCATTTTTTGTAGATCCATACCAACCCTAGATGAGCCAGATTCACCTCCAGTATGTTGTAAGGATTCCTTTTAGCCATGATGATAGTCTTGAAGCTCATTAGAGGATCTAAAAATCCTTTCTTCTTTGCCTTCCTGCTACAAAAAGTGTCAGCGATAATTGAGACCTGGCGGAAAACCTCAAGTGCCAGCATCTGGTCTATAAGACATGATGGAAGTCAGAAGGGTTCTCTGGTGAAACCATGCAATCAGATGAACATGAAGTCCTTTCCCAAAAACCAGTCGCATCTTGGAACAAAGTTTTGCATGAACTCAGTTTGGTCCAAGCTTAACTATAAGACAGTGTTGTCTCGTCGTAAATCCTGCAAAATCGGCTATAAGAAAAGGTTCAAAAATGCAAAATAATCAGATGTCGCAGAGAGGAGGGGATTCCATGTAGAAACCAACTTTCTCTTCTATTTTTCATCAAACATAGAGAGCTTGAAATGCCTCTGAAAGAAATCGGGATTCTGGTGCAAAAACATGTATGCAAGGAAGGATGGGAACCTGAACCTTCGTTGAACCTTGTACTCTACTATCTAGTTAAGCATCTCTTGCTTGAGAAATTTAGTGAAATCATACCAGAAGAAAGAATGTTTCATTCATAATTGGAAGCCCAAACCTAGCTGAAACTCCTAGACCTCCTTGTCGGAGTCTAGTTCACAAATGAATGCCATCATTGAGAATGCATCCTTCATATCATCATAAAAGCTCATAAGCATCACTGGGATCTGCATTGGTCTATTTTGATCCTCTTTGGGCCTTTGAGTCTCTATGTTGTAAAAATTCATTATGAGGTCTCTGCTCCTCCAATAGGACTCTCCTTTTGTTGAAGTGAATGGCTCCATTTTTGCACTTTGAAGCTTCACTCCAAGATGCAGAGCATATTCTAGATAGCTTCTTTTCATATGTTCATAGTTACATCTCGACCTTCGACGGTGCTAGTCTCCAAGTTGAAGTGTTTGATGGCTTCATCAACTAATTCAGGGCAGTGGTGTATGAATGAGACCATATATTGAGGAAGCCCATTGTACCAACACTTTTGTGCCAAAGAATTTGGGTTGCTACTCCTTTTCATCCTTTCATAGGCTGCCTCCCTTAGTGACTTGGGATTCTTTGTAAGAATAGGGTCATGAATTCCTTCCCACTCTTCTTTAATTCACTTATTATCTTTGTTAGGGCTCCTCTTCTCTGCAACTTGAGTATTTACCCAGGTTTTGCTTTCTGGTATTCCAGGTGAGACATACGAGACATCCTCAAAGATGTAGGGGCATGGTGTTGCACGCATGACATTAAATAAGCTTTGTTCTCCTTCCTCCCTCAATTCTACTTGAGAACCTTGAGTGCTCGCCATCCTTTGCAAATTATTTTCCCAGGAAGCACACTGAACCGGTATAAATGGAACCTAAAACATGACGCAAGGTTCTAAATTCCAACACTAGACAACCTTTTTCTTTAGGTCTAATTCACACTGAGGCAGTGAATTCTCTACAATTATCTATGTTCAATTCCTTTTGTCACAAACCACACCACGCTTGGTTTCTTTGATGGCCCTATTATTCTTAATTTTCTTTGCATGTTGAAGAATTTTTTATGCTATGTTCTACCTTTTTCATGCGACACCTGGATTTTCTTTGATTTCTTGTATTCAATCAGGTAGATAGTGGTTTCGTTTTGCATTTAATTCAACATTCATTGCCAACTCCTTTAGCCTTGTGAGATAAGCTACTTGTATCTTTTGAAAAGACATGGATTCATAATTTTTTTTGTAATAGCATCCTTTTGACACAATTTTCATAGGAAATTGAGCCGCTGGAGCAATGGCTATCATTTCCTCATCTTCTTTAACAATTCATATCTTTCAAAGCCTGATCAAGCTGAAATCACAATGAGTAGTTTGAAAAGATATGTGTTCACCCCTGGAGGCTTGAAAATGTATGTGTCATGACACCTAGCCTCTGTCTGTATGAGTCGTCACCTTGGACTACCACCAATTTTTATTAATTGATTACCACTCCTCAAGTTTGCATGCAACAATTCGTACCTATGGATGCAACTGGGCTGGAATATTGAGCTGGCCTTTTTGTGGGATTTTTGAGTAAACACTCAATTATTATCATGCCTTGTATGCTAGCTACATCAGATATTTCTATAAATAATCTTTAATATAGTAGTAGAACCATACTTAGTGACTTAGCAAAAGCAACATTGGGTGATTGGATAGGTTTAGATTTTGCATAGCGCTTAGTCTTATGTGCTTTGAGCAAAGGCTAACACAATGAATACTCCAATTAGGCTAGTGTGTAACAAATCTCAAACAACTTTCCTAGGGGAGATTTTGAATAGGAATCTGAAACGTATGACAAGGAATAAACATTCGCTAGCCATTATAGCCATGAAATGGGTCCTAGGCATAGACTACATTGAATATGAAGATAAATATCAGGTAAACATCAATATCAACTCCCATTTTGTTGCTTCACTACTCGACACTCAGGCTCCAAAAGATATGATTCTTCGTTTGGTGCTTTAGATTTTTCTGAAAAGGTACCTCGGAGAACTCAGTGAGGTAGTGAGAAATGCAATGTATGGCATGGGACTTCCTATTGTGAGTGACCTTAGGAAGAATGTTGAAGAAGATGCAGTGGTATCGTGGGTGCCATTCCTAAGTGTTTTTCGATTACAGTCACTTGCAGAGCATCGTGATAAGGCCACCTATGCATGCCATTTTCTACTGTGTTTCTACAATGTCGTATTGTTCTATGATGTGGATTGGTACACTGATTTCAGGAACCTTATATTTGCTCTACCACTCATTATGGGTGTTGATGCTACTTCCACCATAGGTCTCGCTACTCTTGACAATCTTTCTGCTACTCTTGGCAATGTTCCAGTTGATGAAGACAATACCTGTAATGTTGATATATGAAGTCTGATATGTATTTTCCTTTATGTATATACACACCTACAAGAAGGCTCGCATATATGTACGTAATGAAGTCATGTATATGATTACACCTTGGAATGCTTAGCCGTAGAGCCATTTTGACAATGTTTTGTCATAGTATATATATAACGGATACACTTTCTTATGTTAAACCTCTTTGTCTTTATTTTTATGTTTTCACCATATGGGCTAAACTCTTTACATCTAGATTTAATTTTTGCAACCTAAGTATCATAAATTTTCTATGTTTTGTTATGATGGACCTCATGAATTTTCATGCCTCTCGTAACTGTGAAAAATGTGTAGAAAGAACCGATTGACAAAAAACGAAAAGAAAACTAATTACACTTTTTAAACATTTACACCTGCACAAAGTAATTGAATCCTAATTGAACAATTTTAAGTGAATTCCGTTGACCATAATTCCCAGTGGCTCTTGTTCCATGTTTTCTAATTCAAATACATTTTTTTGTTTGCACTGAATAATTTTGAAAGGGCCTTCCCATAGCTTGTCGAATTTTCCATGTTGGCCAAGCTTTCCAGCTCTTTCATTGAACTTTAGTACCAAGTCTCTTCATTTTAGCTCTTGGTCTGAAGCCTTTTTTTTTAACCATCTCTTAACCACCTGCTGGCGATTAGTCATGGCTATTAGGGATTTCTCCCTTTTTTCCTACACCTCTAATAATTTGGCCAACCGAACTTCCATAGCTCCATTCTCTTTAATCTCTAAAGACTTGAGTAGCTATAGCGCAGGTATCTCTATAGAGATAGGAAGAAGTAATTCTTTCCCATAGACCAACTCATATGGCAAAGTATTTAGGGCTTATTTGGGAGTTATGCAGTCCACCCATAACACTGTTCAGAGATTCTTATGCAATTCCTTCTCATGATCAGACCTAATCTTTTTAATAAGTCAAACTAAATTTTTGTTAGTTGATTCAGCTAGGCCATTCCCATGTGGGCAATAGTTTGATGATGTTTTTTAGGAATATTCTAGCGTAATCATGAACTAACATACCTTAGAGCATAGGAATTCTTTGGCATTGTCTGAGATTATGGTCTTTGGTGGGCCGAATCTTGTTACCAACCCCTCGATAAAATCCACAATTTCTACTTCTGTCGTATTCTTTAGGGGTGTGGCTTCAATCTACCTTGTAAAGTAGTCTGTAGCTATGAGAATCCACTTATGGTCGACACTAGAGGTTTGATTGATCATAACTATGAATTCTAGCCCCCATTGCATGAATGGTTCATTTGATACTATCGGATTGAGGGGCATAGCGGGATTTTTCCTCCTCCCTGTGTAGAATATGCATTCCTTGCAGGTCTTTATCATGTTGTAGGAGTCATTGAATAGTGTGGGATAGAAGTACCCAACATGCAAGATTTTGATGGTGGTAGTTTTTATAGAGAAGTTACCGCCTTCAAGGTTGTTGTGGAATGTGTAAAGAATTTTCCTTGCTTGCTCCATAGTGATGCATTGTAACAAGACACTGTTTAAATTTCTCCTGAAGAGAACCCCTTCAATGAATGCATACACACTATTTTGTAATTGGTAGAACCTTATTTTCTATGAAGGAAGGTTTAATAGATATTTTCTAGTGTACATTAATATGGTCCTATCCATTAGCCAACATTCCTTAGGTTCAGATTCATTCATCAGGATCAACCCCGCTTGCTCTGCTTCCTCTACTTCTCTTTCTATCTCTTCACTGTGCACCAAATATTCACAAAGCCCTCTTCCTTTGATAGTCTTCATAGGCTTGACTTAAATGTCATATTCCAGGATCTTAGTGATCCAGTTGGCCCTCTTTTTGGTGATTTCACCTTCCATAATATATTTGTGCACATTGGAGTGTGCGACATAAATGATCACCTTGTTGCAACATATCAGATGTCAAAACTTTTTGATTCCCTTTACAATTATGAATGCTTGTCTTTTGATGGAGTTTTATTTTTCCTCATATTCCTTCAAGGTCTAGGAGTGAAAAGCTATTAGATGTTCTCCCTTTCCTTTATTTTCCTTCTGGGTTAGAACAGTGGCAATGCTTGTCTTGCTACTAAATACATGCATTATTAAGTCTTTAGACAAGTTTAGATTTACTAGCATAGGGGCTGAAGAAATAGAGTCCTTTACCTTCTCAAAGGCTTCTTTCACTTCCTTCGTCCATTCAAATAATTGGTCCTTTTTTAACATCAAGGTGATTGGCCAGTTTGTTCCTACAAAATCAGAGATGAATTTTCTTACAAAGTTTACCTTTCCCAGAAAGGACTGAAATTCATTTTTTTCACTGGAAGGGGTAGCTCTTTGATTTACTTTACCCTTTCAGGATCAATAGCAATCCCATCTATAGACACTATGTGCCCTAGTAGCTTGCCTTGTGGTATGCCGAAAATACACTTTTTGGGGTTCAGGGTTACCTCGAACTCTTAGCATTTTTTGAATACCATCTCCAGATGATCGAAATGGTCATCCTTGGATTTGGAAAACATAATCAAGTGATCTAAATAGATGAGGATGATCTTATTTATTACTTCACTGAAGGCGATATCCATTGCCAGCTGGAAGGTAGCTCCCACATTTGATAGGCCGAGAGGAATTTTTGCATATGCGAATGTTCCCCATTTGCTGGTGAACGTGGTTTTCTACTGATCTTATTTTTTAACCTGGACCTGATTGTAACTTAAGAAGCCATCAAGTAGAGGAAAAATTTCCAAACCTACCACATTCTGTAGAATAGATTCCATGGAAGGCAGTGGATAATGATCTTTTAATGATGCTATGCTAAGGTCACAAAAGTCTACACAAAGACAAATGTATCCATTATTTTTTTGAATTGGCACAAGGTTAGATACCCAGGTATTGTGTTTTCTTGGAAATATGATCCTTGACTGAATCAACTTCCCTAGCTCTTGTGCCATCAGAGCTTCAATCTTTGGATTGACAGGCCTTTTCTTTTGTCGGATAGGTTTAGCACCTTCCATGAGTTCTATGGTATGTTGGATGATTCTAATATTGTACCCTCTTAGGCCATCATAAGACCATGCTATGACACCTTCATATGCTTCGTATAAGTGTATCAACCTATCTTTGTCGTGCCGGGGGACTTATTTTCCAACTTTTAGTTTTCTTTTGCCTTCGACCTCAAGGTCGGCATAGTCTTCTTGGTTTTCCAAAAATTTCCTCCGATCATTTCTTGTGTCATCACAGTCAAATAGATTTTTGAGCATGACCAGCTCTTTCAAAAGTTTTTTTATCCTAATTGGATTATCTATCCTTCATATGCCTCTTCAATCCTTCGTTGGAGCTGATCGACAAACTCACTTGATTGTTGAATGAACGAGGCAATGTGTTCGTCACTTTCAAACACTTTCCAACTTTGATCATTATATGGAATGGATGGTCGGATGATTACCTACATTGAATGTAAATTCTTCATCAAGTTGACCAAAAATAGAATCGAATTGAGATCCTAGCATTGCCATGCGATCGACAGCTGAATTTTGTTCCCTTGGTACCACATGAATGTTAAAAGCTTTGAAGCTATCAATGGGGTTCCATACTTTGTGACTATAAGATCACATGCACACATTTTTTGTAGTAGAAGTGTTTCTAACTTGATTGATTATAAGTTCAGAATCCCCAAACACCTTTATTTGTTTCATACCTATATGCTTCGCAAGGCTTAGTCCTTGCACAAGACCCTCATATTCAACCTCATTGTTTGAACAGGAAAACTGAAAGCGGAAGGATCTGAGAATCCGCATGTTATTGGGAGATGTTAGGCATATCCTGGCACTAGTGCCTACTTTGCATCTTGCACCATCAAAGTGCAACATCCATAGCTTTGACTTTTTCTCAGCTACGGAGTCCCTTGCTATCTTCAACAACTCTTGATCTTCCTCATAGATGATGTAGGTTCCCAAACCGATGGCATGACAATTGTCAAATTGATTGGTATCTACATAGTTACTCAAAATGACTTCTTTAGAAGCTTCTTTATCTTTGGTCACCTTCTCTCTTTCTTGTAGCTTGCTACTGATAGCTTCTTATTTAGTGTAAGAGATTTGAGTAGCTTTGGTTTCTTCTATTGTGGGGGGATTAGGGTATCTTTGTATTCGATCATGGATTCATCAGCCACATGCTCTGAATGCATGGATTCTGATACAATCCTCATCTTGGCTTCATGCTTGGTCCCGAGAATTAGGAGAGACCAATCCAAAGAAAGGTATCCACCTATCTTTGTCATAAACTCTCGTGATAGACAAAGGTTGAACATGGGGGGAACGTCAATGACCAGAGTATCTTGTGACAACATGATACTAGGAAAGAAAAATAATGTTAAAGGGAGGTATTTAATGAGGCCCACCATTTTGACTTTGCTCCCATCTAGCTACATAACTCCTCTTTTTAGGGGCTCATAGCTAATTCCTAAGGTTTCATCTATCTGCTTGGGCATGACTATGGTATTGGCACTAGAGTCAATCATGAAGTTGTGCAACAGTTTTTTCCCTAAAATGAGAATTAGGAAGAAGGGTTTAGGTTTTGGATTCTCCCCTTATCCCTCTATTGGACCCTCCTCTATAGTGTTTGCAAGAACTTTGGCTAGAGGTGATGCATCGATGGTCCTTTCAAAAGATTTTTATGATGGTTGTGAAACTACATCTTTCAACAAGGCCTCCTGTAGGAATGAATTTTGTTCTGGAATGGCTAAGATATCCCACAGGGACACATTAGCAAAAGATTTCTTCAATTGTTCTACCATGTTGATTGGTGATGGATTTGGAGGATTTTGTTCCTTTTCCTTGGTAATAACAATTTCTTTTTGCACTTGAGGCTTTGGAGTAAATGTAGAAGGGCGAGAGTTGGTTCAGAATACTCCTAGACTACAGAGTGACTAGCTTGCCTATGAATCTTCTCTTCAATTGGGTGTTATAGTTGGACTGCACTTTTAGGGTCGCCGATGTAGATGCCTCATAAGTGAATACAGCTTCAACACCTTCCATCCATGAGAGGAGGGCATGGTCAGGAGCTATGGAACCTTCTTTCTCTAGGTGTATTCATTGAATATGTGAGGTGAAAACTGCATCCTCTATTTGGGAAGAGGTGTATGTATACCCTCCTGAACTCGTCATTGGGCCTTGGCTACGGTGTTTAGAAATTTGTTGTTGTAAATTTCCACATGGACAATTTCGAGGCATATGAGCATTAATGCAAGGATAGCACCAGGGATTGAAATCTTCAAAGAGATTGTTTTGTCCTATTGTCAGCTCCCTACTTGTACTTGTTTGAGTAGTTCCAAATGGAGTTGGTACTAGTACTATTTGGTTATTTTTCTGCATTAGCAGAGTTGTGCGTGCACCCCCTTGAAATTGGTTATGTTGGTAGGATGGTTTTCTACCCTAATAACTTTGATAGGTTGGTCTCAAAGGAGCAACCTGATTGCGTTTGATAGTGGTTACTTCATTTTTCAAGTTCCATAACATCTTCCTTATGTTTCTCATCTCATCTTTTGAAGCACCAAATGTAGAAGTAGTGTTTGGTTGCACACTTGGATATGTGTACATAGACAGTGATAGAGGTGTGGTTGTTCTGGTAGATGGCATCTCCTGATTAGAAGATAATATTTTTGGGAATATCGACATGAAGGGGTGAGGTGGCAACTTCCCAACATCAATCAAATTGTTCTTCGCCTTCACCACTATGGTATATGCATCTGGTAATGTGGTTCCACCAAGCGACTGGATTATCATAGAAATGTCATAATTGATGGACTTTAAGTAGAACATAAATGCTAGCTCGGTTGGTGGTCGAATGACATTCTGGATTCTTTGCCAAGTTGTATGAAATCAAGCATTGAAATCTATCATGTATACGGATGGAGCCTACTTTATTGTTGATAGCTAGTGGTATAATGAATATCTATCTCCGTAATTTAAGAATCTCTCAAAAAAGGGGTCTCTGAGCTGATCCCAAGTAATGACGGTATTGGTAGGAAAAGTGTGATACCAATCTAGCACTCTCCCTTTGAAAGAAGCTGCAAGCAATCTCAGCACTACATTTTGATCTATTACCCCATGTACTAGGCACACATCTATAACATCTTGAAGATGTTTGGATGGTGTTCATGAGCCATCTTCAGTGAACTTTGGAATAGCTTTTAGAGGAGAGACCAGGATAGGGGCCCATATGGCAGGTGTCACTGGGGCAACAAGGGGACTCCCGCCATCCCAAGCCACATAATTTCAGTTTGCGATGAACATTATGGCTAGGACCCGAAGGTTTTACTAGGTGAGTTTGGGTACGAGCTATTAATAGCGGGGACACTAACAAGCTGAGTTTATTTTGTGGTTTGTGGCCTAGTGATAGGTCAATTATTTACACAACCTTTCGATTTGGTTATTGTTTAAGATCCCACCGGGCGTGCTAGGAAGAAAAAAAATGTTGATGCCAAAACATGGCAAGGTAACAACCCTCTATGGGAAACTTAGTTTTAGGGGGGATGTATTTTGCCAAACTGAGTAACCTCCATATTTTAAAGAAGTCAGCTTCTTTTATAACTGGGTTTTTGAAATGGGAAAAGGAAGTCGATATAAAAATAAAAGATCTAACTAAGGTGATACACCAAGATTTAGATGTACGACATAGTAAATTTATCTTGGGGATACGACTTAAGGTACCATGGGTACTTTTTTGTGTTCTAGAGTGGCAAAATTAAGATAGAAGCCCAAGTGATTCATTATATGACATAAAATCACTTCGTACACTTTTACTAGAAAGAAGATTCCAAGACATGATCTAAACCAACAAACTTGTATTAATTTATAGAAGTCTAGGAATGAAACATCTAGTATAATAATGGCATAGTAAAACTTATCAAATATCAAAGAAAATAGAAAGTTCAAACAATGGCACAGTCTGTGAGTTCTTTACAATAATCTAATAAAGCAATTAAAGGCCTGGTTCTTCTATCAATTCTTCTACCCAAATCTGAACTAAAAATTTGAACTCCCTACTTTGAAAGAAGAAACAATATTCATAATGAAAACCCAACTTGACGAGTAAGTAACATACAAGATGCTTCAATTATGAGTAGTGATGCATTAGCAATGATTTTCCTTTGGTCATTACAATTGAAAAGATTTGGGTCATGAACGAGGACATTCAAGGATCGGATGCATCTCCTGCAAATGATGATAGTGGTCCCAATAGAATAGAGCACTGACATGTGCAATCCATTCATGGAAACAGTTACAAAACATGGCAGCTGGTGAAAGGTTGTCGCCTACCTGGCTTTCTCCTGCAATGAAGTCTTTAGAAGATCACACGACAAGCAGTTGAGGCCCGACGTTTATCCTTCCCTTTGAGCGATGAATAAATTGCATTGTGAAGACACGTGGAGGTCTCTAGCATACCGTGTCAAAGGTGGGGTCCTCCAAAAAATATGCTCAAGTTGATGCTATGTAGCATGTGGTTGGGGCCTGAAAGGGGAGTGGTGCAAAGAGGCACAAAATATTGTGAACAACTGACACGCGGAAGCCTGACACAAGCTTTTTGAAAAGTGATTGAAGGAAACCTTGTGAGGAGCACTCAACTAACACGTGGTGACATTCAAAAAATATTTTTCACAAATGAGCCAGCTATTGCTTATTTCTTATAGAGGCATGGCCGATACTTAGGCAAAAACTCACCCGAAGGGAGCTTGGGAGTTCTAATTTTAGATACAATAAGTGGGAGAATGTTAGGTTTAGGTTTTGTACATAATTACATAATATTTATTTATTTATTATAATGTAATTAAATAATTATTTAGTTATGGAACACCTAGGAGGTGTTTTTAGCCACATAAGGTAATTATTTGGGGCCACTTTTAAGTTATATTATAAGATTAGGTTTATTTTTTTATGTGTGGTAGA
This sequence comes from Sequoiadendron giganteum, assembly GCA_007115665.2. Lineage (NCBI taxonomy): Eukaryota > Viridiplantae > Streptophyta > Pinopsida > Cupressales > Cupressaceae > Sequoiadendron > Sequoiadendron giganteum. The sequence goes on from CM021100.1 coordinate 359,461,695, forward strand.
CATAGGATAATAATTTAATATTTAGGGAAAGTATTTAATAATATGAAAAACTACTATCCAAGATTAAATGAGGGGTGAATTGTTTTATGTTCACATTATTCTTTTGCATGTGGTTTTATCTTACTACTTGGTTTTATTTTTCTGAGCTTGTGTCTATAAAAGAAAATACATGTTTAGTGGTTAAGGTTAGTTGGATGAGTCATCTATCATTATTGAGTCTTTTTGAGTGCATATGTGAATCATGGTATGGGATGTGTTGATTCATGCTTGGACACATGGAGGATGCATTAAAGAGACTTGGTATTTTATAAGTATTCATGGTAATCCTATAAGTACATGTATTTTTTTATTGATAAATAATAAATTTAGTATGGATACTTTTGCAGGTTAGTCCTTTCCCTCTTGAGGGTTTTCCTAAAGTATATCTTGTGTTATCTTATTTCTTGTCTATTTGATGTATACATTATAGTTATTTTGTAGGCTTGTACGTTTGTTTTTCTATCATGGGTTATGTAAGAAATGAATTAAATTAATTGGTGATTGATGCATTATTTCCTAACAAAACATGGAGAAATATTGACCATATATTTCATCTCTAAATCTCCTCTATCTCTTTCCAATTTCTTGTATCTCCTTACATCCTACATTTTAAGAATTTTTGATCCCTTCATCAAACATGTATCATCTCCTATTTTAGCTTTTCAAAAGGATAAAATGCACATAATTAAATCTCCACCATCCATGTTCAAATTGGTATATGTTCTTCTTTTCTTACATTTACATTGTTATTTCACTTTTTTTTTTTTTCTCACTAAAGGTTATGTTTTTTCAGAAATTGAAATTTATTATTTTATTGTGCATGTAACTCGCTCATTTTATCTCAAATGTGATGCCTAGAATAGATTTCCACAATTGATGAGTATTATTCTACATTTTTCTAATAAACCAAGAAACACAAAGTTATCTTCTAAGTACACATTAGTCTTAATATCAATAGTCAAAAATCATGTTCTTAATCAAAGAATTATATGGATTAGACATTTAAATAAATAATTTAATCATCATAAATAAATTTTGAACCACTTTCAAAATAATAAGTGATCATATAAATACTTATTCAAACATTTATCGTGTAAGATCATATTTACAATATAGTATATTAATTCATGGTTATCATAACTACAAAATTAGAGTAATAATTCATATGGTTTTTTTGTCATATGGTCCTTAAAAATACTTTTAATTACTAATTATTGAAAAAAAAATAATTAACATGCATACATATTGTCATGGATATTGTACCTTGTGTTCCTCTATATTAACAACCTAATCAATTGTCTCCCAAATGGAACCAATAATGTGGATGCTTTATGTCCTCTTGATGCTACATGAAGAGCCACTACAGGTGGTCTTCTCTTTTTCCCAAATAGCCAATACTCTATGTGATCTCATCCATTTTATAAAAGGTAACACTCATTTACATATTCCTACTAATATAGGTGGGCTCACCCCCAATGTCAACACATATACTTTCTATGGTCTGTCAATATTTCAATATATATATATACATATATATATTGTATATATACGTAACTTACATCTACATAAAGAAATAGAACTAAAGCCCTAATTGGTTTCTATATCATTGATCATGGAAATGAGTTGGTTTTGAGAGATTATGTATGTTTGAATATCTAGACCCTCATCTTAGTTAAACTCAGCCTTTTATTTCAATATCTTGGAAGAATCATTTTTTAGTTGGATTTGAGATGTATTTATGCTTAATCATTCCTAAGTAAAATTTCAAATTGAGGCCATTATACTTATTCTCCTAAATCAATTTCTATACTAGTTATTATTGGTTGCACTTTCCAAAAAAATCAACTCGATTGCTTAAAGTACTTAAGATTTAGACCTCGAGAATACCCATTTACTAGATTATATGATTTTTTCATGTCCCCTTAGATATTTGATTTATGAAATTTCTATTTGATTTGCATAAATAATTTGTGTTTCTCAATATTTGATTTTAATTTTTGAGTACATGTTTTCTCTTTCAAGTTTCATATCTTCATGATTGACATTGTGATCATCTCTATTTGAACCTCCACCTAAGTACTTAAGTGTCTACTACGATTGATTTTCATGTATATTCCTTTATTTTGCATCAAATGCTTTTGGATTTCATCACATGAATGATTCCCCCTTATGTAAATAGTTATGGGACATGTTTCTAGTTCTTATTGTATTGTGAAAATATGTACTAAGCTTTTAAGTCCCTAAAATTTGTTGTAAGCTCAAATTAAGAGGAAACTCATCTTGAAATATGTCATATTTCTTTATTTGGATGTGTAAGAATTTTCATGGACCCAAGTGCATGATGAATTCCTATGTAAACTAAATTTAATGTCCATAAGCTAAAAAAATTAACATCCAAATCTCACAAGTGCCTTGCTAACCCAAGATATTTATGGAAAAAAATAATTTTGTGCTTGTGTATGTGATCAAACCTTTGAATTTTAGGAGGTTGAATTTTTAATAAGCCTAGGAATTGTTTTAAACCTATTTCTCTATAAATTTGTATTCATGGGGTGAAAAATAAATAGCTCAAGACTTTCATCCTAGAGTACTATGCAATTTAGAGTACTATTAATAAAAAATTATTTGTCAATCCATTGTTGGGTAATTTGACCTAGGTGAACTTGTAGTAATGATAAAATAATGGAATGAATTGAAGCCAAAGCTGCTAACATACCATCTTATGCACCTAATGATCTTTACATGCATGATTTCATCAAAGATAATTTTGTATTGTCATCTCACATAGTTTATTAAAATGATTGTGTTTCTTTCTTAGGTATTGATGGTGAATTTATTATAAATAATTAGTTGAATAAATATAAATCAGTTCTCTTTGGTAATTTTATATTTCGTAAATATATTTTTTACTTTTTTCATGGTCAATTCAAGGCATCCAAAGAAAAAAAAATCGAGGAAATGAGCAACAATTGAGCATTGATTCCTAGAGTTACAAAATTTACAAGTGGACAAGCCTATGCTATACACCTACCAATTTCAAATAATTGAAGAGGCATGGGAATGGAGTAAATGAAAGGTGGACATCATATTATTTAATTCTAATCAAAACATAAAAAAAATGTGTTAGATTTGATTAGGGAATCCATGGTGGCTTACAACAAGTTGAATTATTATCTATAAATTATTTTTGGATTTAAATCCTTCATAGTCTTCAAGCATTAATGCTTTGGGATAACTAAGATGGACATAACTCATTGTATCCTTAGTATTGAGATTCTATAGATATTTCGATCATTTCTATTATTTTCTAGTTAAGAAAAAATAAAAAATAGAGCTTCAACCATGTAGCTGATTTAGTGGGGAGTCTCTTCCTTTTTCAATTTAAACTATATTAACTATGGAGTGAACATTATTGTAACTTATATGAATGAAAAATTAATAAAAAAAATACTTTTAATATTTTATATGCTATGGTAACATTGTTTTTGATAGAGGAAAAAATGAGTTTTACAAGGACCCAAAACCATAGAGTTTACAAGCCATAATAAAATAGATCATAAAAGTAACCAAAGGCAGAAAGGCTACAAATAGAAATAAACAAAAAAGGATAGAAGCCACCAGAAAAAAGATAGAAAAAAAACAGTAGGAATCCAACAACAAAAAAAACAACCTAAACTAACCAAGAGACTTTAAAGCCTCAACAACTTCAACTTCTAGGTTGCACATTTCTTGGGCCACCTTCTTCAGGTCATGATTCTCTAGAGGCAAAAAATCCACTCTTTTCTTTAGGTTGGCTCTAGTTCTCTTTGAAGGGTGAGAATCCTCTTGCTTGTTTTTGCTCTATCAGCTTCAAGATCCACAATCAATGACCCCTGCTGGGTTTTTTCCATTTTATCCACCAAAGCACTCAAGATAGTGGCATTATTTTTGACAATTATGTGGTTATTCTCAATGGTAGTTTTCATTGTTTCCCTGATCTTACCAATTTCCTTTTCTAGGTTCTTGATCTTGTCCTCATTGTCCTTCAGATTTTCAGTGAGTTCAACCACTCTTTGAAAGAAATCCGCCATAGCCATCTTCTCTTCCACAATCCATAAGACCTCCACCAAATTTTGAGATGCCACTTTAGCTCCCAACAACTCCAACTTGCAAGTGAGTGCCATGCTTTTTAAATTGATATCCTTTATCTCATGGAAATCCCATTTCAAAATCCTAAAATGCTCAACCACTCCATTTCAGGTCATTGTAAGAATATCTTCATGAAGCTCCCTATCAGTCTTAAAAATGTGGTCTTCGGGGTTAAGGTCCCCAAGGGAATTTGGTCTTTTATCTCTGTCAATGGTGTGAAATGAGGAAAAGGAGTCCTTATCTTTGGGGCAGTAGGGTCCTCATCTGGAGAATCCCCCGAGTAGGAAACCAATTTGTTAACAGGGGGCTCCTCCATATTTTCATTCTCCAACTGAGACATACCAAGAGGGGTATTCACAGGGCTACCTTTTTTATGGTAACATTGTTGGCTACAATGTGCATGTGTATATTAGTTATTTCCTATTTATCTTTGTGCTAAACAATAATATACATATTATCATGATGGTTATTTTTCATTACAAGAGACTATTTTCTTAGATTATTATATTTCTCTAACATTTAAGTTGTGTCTAAATTAACTATTGTTTAATTTCTTTCATGTATTAACATGAAACTAAAAATTCAATGGTTGTCTAAATTTGAGTGATAAACTCTCCCTTTTCATCCTTGTCTTCCTCCCTTCCTTCTTTGCCCTCTTGATCAACTTAAAAGTATTATATGTTTATTAAATTTGATTTAGATATTCATTGAGTATTCTCTTGTAAGAAAATTGAACATTATTGTTTATTCGAGGACCTTTATCTTAGGTTTTTCATTTCAAGACCTTTATCTTAATAAAACAAACCAAAATGTAGCTAACTACATACGAGATGGAGAAACTAACCACAAAAATAGAAATAAAAGGAGGATTCAACAATTTGAGTTTTTGTATTAATTCTTTTTCTATACATAGAGTTGTTAGTGCTCTTTTTTCCTTCATTCATTCATCTCAAAAAAAAAGTACCATATACATATATTTTTTAACAAAAAATAGAGCTAAGAGAAGAAGCTTCTTGAATATGCCAAGACAAAGAAGTCTAGAAACAACGCAGAGGAAAATAGAAGAAAGATAGAAGCGAGAAGAATGAATAAATAAAAGTGGTGGTTGAGGAGAAAGACAAAAAGGTAGGGGAGATTAAATGTGAAGAGATGGAAGTCACCTCGGCCAACACTACCCCTTAATCTTCACTACTACATATATCAACAATACCAATTTCTTCCCAGAGATGCTCAAAAAAATTCTTTGCAAGCAACTTTGTAAAGATATCTGCAAGTTGTTCTTCAGACTTGCAAAACTAAATATGTATGTCACCATTGTTCACCAATTCATAAATAAAATGATACCTTGTATCAATATGCTCACTCTGTTTATGAAAAACATGATTTTTAGATAAGGCAATTGTTGATTTATTATCATAATAATTTTTTGTAGTTTCTTCTTGTGGATGCCTCAAATATGAAAGTACTCTCCTCATCCACACTACTTGGCAAGCTGCTAATGTGGCTGCAACATATTTTTCTTTAGCTGATGAGAGTGTCAAAATTGGTTGTTTCTTTGATGCCCAAGAGACAAAACCCGATTTTAAATGAAAGATATATCCTAAAGTGATTTTTTTGTCATCAATGCTACCTCACTAGTCACTATCCATATATCCAATCAATTTATAATCATCTGAAGATGTATACAAAATCCCAAAGTTATTTGTTCCAACTATGTACCTTATAACTCTTTTTCCAGCTTTCCAATGTGATTCCTTTGGTTTGTCCATGAATCTAGAGATGAGACTAACCCCATACATGATATCTGATCTTGTGGTGATTAGATACATAATGCTACCAACTAATATTTTGAATAAAGTTGCATCAACACTAGGAATTTTGTCATCCTTGCTAAGTTTTAAACCCAATGCAATAGGTGTAGGTGTTGGATTCACAGTTTTCATCTTGAATCTCCTCAACAAGTCATTCTAGCATACTTACTTTAACATATAAATATTCCTTGCTCATTTTGGCTAACTTCTATCCCAAGAAAATATTTCATGAGCCCCAAATCAGTCATATCAAATTCTCTTTCCATGGCTTCCTTAAATGAGTCAATTGGCATATTACCTATGAATATCAAATCATCTACATACAAGCACACTATCAAGATTTCTCCTTCATTCACTTTGACATACAAAGTTGGTTCATTGCCACCCTTGTTAAACCCATTTTTCACAAAATAAGAATCTATCCTACTATACAAAGCTCTAGGAGCTTGTTTCAAACCATATAGTGTCTTTTTCAGTTTGTATACTTTATGTTCTTCTCCCAAAACTTCATAATCAGGTGGCTATTTTATATACAATTCTTCTTCTAAAAATCCATTCAAAAATGTTGATTTAACATCCATTTGATAAACCCTCCAGTTTTTTTGAGCTGTTATAGATAAGACCATTCTAATGGTATCCAATCTTGCTACAGGTATGAATATTTCATTGTAGTCTATGCCTGGTTGTTGTGTGAAACCTTTAGCTAATAGTCTTTCCTTGTGTTTCTCAAATTTTCCATCAGCATTATACTTTGTTGTAAACCCATTTAGCTCCAATCACATCCTTTCCTTTAGAAAGCTCTACTAGATCCCAAGTTTGAATTTTTTCTATTGACTGAATTTATTCATCCATGGCTACAATCCAATTGTCATCTTTAATGGCATCTTCAAAATAGATTGGATCAACTTGTGTTAAGAATGAAAAATTAGAACATAAATCATCATTTTTAGCCTCTTGTATTTCATCATAAATCTCCCTTAAGTTATATGTCTTCTTTGAAGTGTTTATAGACCTTGATCTTAGTGATGCAAGTGTTGGGTTAGAAGACTCACTATTGTTATTACTTGTTGGAGTAGTTGGATTTGGAGTGGTAGGTCCCCTAGAAGTTGTTGTAGGAACATTTTATTGTGTAGTAGGATTCACACTTTGAGTCTCATTCTTTTCATTCTCTTGTGGAACACTTGCTGCAATTGTAGTTGTTTTGTCTATGTTGTCATCCCATGCTTCTTCTTCAACAAACTCAACATCATAGATTATTATCAGCTTCTTTGTGATAGTATTGCATACCTTATATGCCTTGGATTTTTCACTATATCCCACAAATATGCACTTCTCTCCTCTATCATCTAATTTCTTTCTTGACTCTTGAGGTACCAATGAGTATGCTACACATCCAAAGACTCTCAAATGTGATATGCTATGCTTCATTTTGCTTGAATTTTCTTCTAGTGTTTTATTTATCACTTCTTTTGTTGGACATCTATTCAATATGTATACTGAACATGCAACCGCTTTAGCCCAATACTCATTTGGTAGATGTTTTTCTTTTATCATGCTTCATGTCATTCCCATGATTGTTCTATTCTTTCTCTTAGGTACTCCAGTTTTTTGAGGAGTATACCTCGTTGTAAATTGTTTCCTAATGCCATTTTATTTGTAAAAATTATAAAAATCATCTGATATGTACTCACCACCTTGATCAGTTCTAAATGTTTTAATATTGTATCCACTTTCTTTCTCAAATTTTTCCTTGAATTCTTTAAACATAACAAATGCATCTGATTTGTATTTCAAGAAATAAACCCATACTTTTTTGTTGAAATCATCAATAAATGACAGGAAATAAAGTCTTCCACTTATGGATGGTGTTTTCATAGGTCCAAAATGGTTTGAATGCACTATCTCAAGTGGACATTTTTCCCTATAAGACTTTGCAACTGGAATTTTTTTTTGTGTTGCTTTGCTAATATGCATCTCTCACATGTTGTCTTAAGTGGCTCTATTGGTGGAAATCCCTATACCATTATTTTCTTGTATAACAGATGTAACCATTTGAATTTCAAATGCCCAAGTCTTAAATTCCATAACCAAGATTCATTTTTGTATGAAGCTTTGAAAGCTAACTCAACAACCTTTTACAATCCTTGTGGCTCTAAGAATAGTTCACTTTGAATCCTAAGTAGAAACATCCTATTTTTTATCATCTCAACTTTTGCAATCAGCCTATTGTTGGCAACACAAGGGAAGGAAAATGAGAAGGGGGGTGAATCAGTTGTCATAAAATTTCAAAATTATTAAATTTGTTAACCCTTATTCTCATATTTGATTAATAACCATGAAAGCATAAATAAAAAACACATCAGAAACACACATAACACCAAGATTTTTGTGTGGAAACCCTATTAGGGGAAAAACTACAGTGGAGATTAATCCACAAGTTTATACTCTATTAAAAGTATAGAAGAATGGGGAATGCACATGCATCTAGGTACACTTCCTAGAGCTCACTGCCCAAGTGAAGACTCACTGTCTTATAGTAATATTCAGATTAAATTCATATGAAATATCTTGAACTAAGAAAACAACATCTACTAATGCCTAATTATAGTTTTGATTAAGCACATGAACACTTCTTCACTCTTCCTCACACTTTGCTCTGCCCTTGAAAGATTTAGAAAATTATTCATGCACGCACACTTGCTCACACTTTTCCATATACATTCAAATGAAGTTATGAAGATCTGTGTCCCTATAGTTATTCAATTTTTGTAGATGGTGTTCTTGGTTGAAGCAGATGAAATTTTGGTAATTTCATATGTTGTACATGTACCTATGACATTCATGGATGATTCTAGATCATGCTCTAGCCTTGCTATATGTCTGCATTGATTGATGTGTTTGTGATTGGAGATTTTTCCAATATGTGCCAGAGTTTTCATTTTCTTAGCCAACATGGTGATGTTAGCGTGTTGTGGCTCCATAAGGATTAATATTTTATTGTTTGGCATGTTTAGAGGTGTTTTTTTGGGTCCTAACTATGTTGATCCTGACTTTTGTTGGTGCACATTGTAATTTATTCATGTATCAAGGTCGACAGTTATAATTTATTCTCTATTTGTGGTCGATTGAATAGTGGTTGTAAATCAGTATAGCTGATATATATATAAGTTTGTTTTCCTCATTTAGTGTGAAGTGCTCAAGGGCACAAGTGATGTACAAGTGGGAATAAAGGTCAAATCATTTAGAGCAAAGTGTGGAAGAGTTTGAGTAGAGGTCGGAAGAGTTTGAAGAAGTTTTTGTGTGCCTAACTAGAACTGTAATCGAGCTTTTGTCAAAGCTAGTTTCTTAGTTCAACTTCTTTAGATGGATTTAATCCGATTACTATATGTAAGGAAGTGACCCTTCCCTTTGAGCAGTGTGCTCTAGATAGTGCACCTGAATGCAAGTGCATTTCATTTTTATTCTTCATTATACTTCTAACAGGGTATAATCTTGTGGACTAACATCCACTGTGGTTTTTCCCCTCACAGGGTTTCCATATATAAAATATTGTTGTTCATGTGTCTCTTATGTGTTGTTGATTTAATGCTTGCACTATTAATTATCAGATCTATGATATAAGGTTGATCAATGTTGTATAAGTTTGATTTTGGTAACAACTGATTCAACCCCCCTCTTAGTTCTCTATCCTTATTTTTCCAACAATTGGTATCAGAGCTAGTTCCTCTGAAAGAAGCTTAACAACTTGAGGTGATCTAAGATGGAATCATTCAAAAAGGATAGTCCTAGATTTGATGGTACAAACTACTCTCTATGGAAAGACAAGATGGAATGTCATTTTTAGTGCATTAGTGAACCTTTTTGACAGATGACACAAATTGCATATACTATTCCTTAGAATGGTTCCTCATCTGAAGATGAAATCAAACAAGCAGAAATTAATACCAGGGTAATAGAAACACTCGTGAGAGATTTGACAAATTGAAAGATGAAAAATGTGATGAGATTGAATTTTGCATACCATATTTGGAAAAAACTAGAAACATTGTATGGAGGAGATACACTAGTGAAAATTTCTCAGCTAGAAAGTCTAAAAGGAAAATGGGAGAGCTTGAAGATGAGTGAAGATGAGAACATCTTTTCCTTATCACATAAGATAAATGAATTGGTGATGTATATTAGATATGTCAGTGGAACTTTGGATGATGATGAAATTGTGCCTAAGATACTTAGATCTGTGCCCCCTTCTTACAAGACAAAAGCTCATGCTATTCATGAACTCAGGACAATGACAAATATTATAAAAGACATATTGATTGGAAAACTTTCTGCATTTGAATTGAGTGAATTCGGTGAGTCTACTCCTAAGACTAAATCTTCTTTCAAGGCTACTGTACCTGGCAAAAACAACTAGAGATATGATTCAGGAGAAAGTTCCAAGAGAACATTCAGTTATGAAGATGAGATGAAGCAGATTGAAGATGAAGAAAAGGAATTAGAAGAACTCGAAGAATTGATTGTGAAAAGAGAATCAAGCGGTCATGGTAAGTACAAAGGAAATTTACCTATTAAATTTTTTTCTTCCAGTAAAATAGGTCATTTTGCTTCTAGATGTCTTGAAAGATTTTCAAAGTATAAACCTAAGAACACTAGATTTCAAAGAAATTTCTATTTTTTTGAAGAAGGTGTAACTGATGAAGAATCTAATAAAGAAACTAGAAATGAAGATAAATGGGTATTTATTGCTATCAAAGAAAATGGTGAGGTGTCCACTGAATCTGCTAATAATGTGAATGTTGAGATATCTCTTGCAGCCAAAGTTGAAGATAAATATGAGTGGGTGATTGATACCGGATGCTCACATCATACGAATGGTGACAAAAGAAATTTTGTAAGCTTGGGAAACTATGATGGTGGTGTTGTGAGGTTCAGAGACACCACTTCTGGTGTGGTTTGTGGCAGAGGAACTATTTATTTTAGTGGTAAGCACAATACTGATGATGTTCTTTATGTAGAAGGCTTAAAGCATAACTTGTTGAGTGTTGGAGAAATAGTAGACAAAGGTTACAATTTGTAGTTCAAGAATGGTAAGCACAAAATAACAAGAAGTTTAGGAAATATGATTGCTTCAAGAACAAAGACAAAAGGTAATCTCTTTAAATTGAGTGATGCTAGTAAAATTTGTTTGATTGCTCAAATTGATGTAAGCTAGCTATGGCATAGGAGGTTGTGCCATGTGAACTTTTATAACATTGTCAAGATAAGCTCTACTCGGGTAGTTAGAGATCTACCTAAGTTAGTGAAGCCTACTAACACTATGTGCAAGGAATGTCAGATGGGAAAGCAAACAAGAAATTATTTCAAGAGAAAACAATATAGCTCTAATGGAGTATTGGATTTGATACATATTGATATATGTGGTCCTTCCAAAATCAGAAGCCTACAAGGTGAAAGGTATTTTATTTTTCTCATTGATGATTATTCTAGAATGATATGGGTAGCTTTCTTGAGGGAAAAACATGAAGCATTAGAAAATTTCAAAAGTTTTAAAGCTATGGAAGAGAATGAGATAGGTCAAAGGATCAAATGTCTAAGGTCAGACAGAGGTGGTGAATTTACTTCATGGGAATTCATTTTCTTTTGTGAAGAGCATGGAATCAAAAGACAACTATTTGCTCCCCGGAACCCTCAACAAAATGGAGTTGTTGAAAGAAAGAACATAACCATTCTAGACACTACTAGAACCATGATGTTGGAAGCAAATGTTCCTCATTTCTACTGGAGAGAAGTTGTAAGTACTGTTGTGTACACCATTAATAGGGTAAATGTCAACAATAATATTGGTAAGACACCTTTTAAGCTATGGTTTGGTTATAAGCCTACTGTCAAGTATTTTAAAATTTTTGGAAGCAAATGCTACATCAAGAGAGATGATGATATATGTAAGTTTGATGCTAGAAGTGATGAAGGAATATTTTTATGATACTCTACTAAAAGAAAAGCTTACCGGCGCTTTAATAAAAGGTTGAAGAAAATGGTTGAAAGTGAAAATGTCAAGGTTGATGAAGATATTGGTAAATCATCTAGATCTAGTGATTATGACTCAGATGATCAAAATGATAATACTAACAATGATGTTCAGGCACAAAATCAACTTCAAATTGTCCCGGTGAACCAAGGGAATCAAGAAGTAGAAGAAAGAACATGAGATCAAGCGGTAAGAGAAAATTTCAAAACTCCTAAGTATGTAAGACAAAATCATTTTGATAGTCAGATCATATGAGACAAGAGAAAAGGTGTGCAAACTAGAAGAAGAATTATGAAAGAGTATTTTATAATTTCTAAAGCTGAACCTAGAAATATAAGTGAAGCATGCAAATATGAACATTGGATGGAAGCCATGAAACAAGAACTGTTGCAGATACAAAAAAATGATACATGGGATCTTCTTCCTAGACCTCAGAACAAAATTTTGATTGGAATGAAGTAGGTGTTCTAGAATAAGCTAAATGAACAATGTGATGTGGTTAGAAATAAAGCAAGATTGGTTTGCAAAGGATACTCACAGATCGAAGGTATTGATTTTGAAGAAAATTTTGCTCCTATTGCTAGAATTGAAGTTGTTGGATTATTTCTTGCTTATGCTACTTTCAAGAATTACAAAGTTTATCAGATGGATGTAAAGTCAACATTTCTGAATGGTGAACTAGAAGAAGAATTTTATGCTAAACAACAAAATGGATTTTAGTTGACTAATGAAAAGGCCATGGTATGCTGATTGAAGAAAGCTCTTTATGGACTAAAGCAAGCTCCTAGAGCTTGGTATGCTAGATTGGATAAATACTTGTTGAAACTTGGATTTAATAAAGGTACTGATGACAACAATTTGTATTTCAAGATGGATCAGAGAAAAGAATTGATCATTGAAGTCTTTGTTGATGATATTATTTTTGAAGGTGATGATGATTTGTGTATGAAGTTTTTTGATGAAATGAAAAGTGAATTTGAAATGTCAATGGTAGGAGAGATGAGATTCTTTTTAGGATTGAAAATCACTCAGTTAAATGATGGAATCTTTGTATCTCAGTCTAAGTATGTGAAAGAGTTATTGAAAAAGTTTGACATGGAAGATTCAAAACCAGTTGGTACACATATGGTGACTAGATGTAAAATTACACAAAAAGATGATTCTCCTAAAGAAAATCAGACAAGATACAGGTGAATGATTGGTGGATTACTCTATTTGACTCATACTAGGCCAAATATAATGAATGTTGTGTGCATAGTTGCTAGATTTCAATATGATCCTAAAGAGTCCCATGTGACTACTGGGAAAAGAATATTCAGATATCTAAAAGGATAGTTGATCTTGGTATTTGGTATCTTAAGGATGATGATCTTACTCTAAGTGCTTTTAATGATGTTGATTGGGCAGGAGATATAGATGATCAGAAGAGTACCAATGGTGGTGCATTCTTCTTTGGTAAGAAGTTGGTATCTTGGTTAAGAAAAAAATAGAACTTAGTTTCATTATCTACTACTGAGGTAGAGTGCATTGTTGTTGCAAATAGTTGTACCCAAGTATTGTGGATCAAGCAAATGTTGAGAGATGTCAAAATTGAGTATGAAGAACTTGTTGCCATATTCTGTGACAATTCAAGTGCCATTAACATTTCTAAGAATCTAGTGTTGCATTCAAAGACAAAGCATATATCCATCAAGTATCACTTCTTGAGAGATAAAGTAAGTGGCAAAGAAGTTAAATTGGAGTAAATACCTACCAAAGAGAAAATTGCAGATATCTTTACCAAGCCATTGCCTAAGGATAATTTTGTGTACCTCAGAGGAAAGTTAGGGGTGATTTCCCCTCTTGATTAGAACTAAGATGCAAGTATTTGCACCAGTCCATGAATTCATAGCCATATCTCATTCCAGATTGATGTTGTGGTGGCTGCTACTGAGGGGGAGTAGTCAGATGATTCAAATTTATGATTAGAGCATATGTACCTTTTCCATTAATTTCAAAGGGGGAGAGAAACAATGTGAAAAATGTGGGGAAGAAGATAAATGAAGGAAACAAGAAAGAGTGCACAATCTCAGGCGGAGATTTTTGAAGAAGAGTTAGTTGGGTTGATGGTATTATTTTTCACATCATGTGTTGTCATCAATGCCAAAGGGGGAGATTGGTGGATGTTATGGTTGTGTTGCTAATATGTGGTTTTCATTTATGTCAACACTATTAGCATTGAATCTACTTAAGGTTGTATATGTTGAGGATATTAAGAAAATTGTAAAAAAAATAGTACAAGCAACCAGTGGAGCTGAGAAGGTCAGAACGTTGGAAATATTTGTGTGTTGAAGATCTAAAGATGCACTTCAAAGAATTTGTTGCTGAATATTTCCAGTATGTTGTCTGAAAGTTTCAAAGGTTTGCATAAAGAGTTGTGGAAGTTATGAAGATCTGTGTGCCTACAGTTATTTAGTTTCTATAGATGGTGTTCTTGGTTGAAGCGGATGAAATTCTTGTAATTTCATATGTTGTGCATGTACCTATGACATTCATGGATGATTCTAGATCATGCTATATCCTTGTTGTATGTATGATATTATTGAAGTGTTCATGATCAAAGAATTTTCCAATATGTGCCTGAGTTTTCATGTTCTTGGCTGACATGATGATGCTAGTGTGTTGCAGATCCATAAGGATTAATATTTTATTGTTTGGCATTTTTGGAGGTATTTTTTTGGGTCCTAACTATGTTGTGACAAACTTGTGTTGGTGCCTATTGTAATTTATTCATGTATCAAGGTCGACAATTGTAATTTATTCTTTATTTGTGGCTGACTGAATAGTGGTTGTAAATCCATGTAGCGGATATATATATGAGATTTTTTTCCTCATTTAATGTGAAGTGCTCAAGTGTACAAGTGATGTACAAGTGTGAATAAAGGTCAAATCATTCAGAGAAGAGTGTGGAAGAGTTGGAACAAAGAGTGGAAGATTTTGAAGAATTGTTTGTGCTCCTAATTGGAACTGTAGTCAGGCTTTTGTACAATATAATTTCTCAGTTCAACTTCATCAAATGGATGTAACACCCCTCTATTTTTATCTTATGTTAGATTAAGATGATTTATTATTTTATCATTTCTTTTAGAGTGACATGGACTATGTGTGTTATGAGATGTACTTTCCTTGATGTTATACTTGACATGCTTTGATTAAGAATAATGTTGGTTTATTATGACATGATTATTTATGAATTTTATTAATGATGGAAGTGTCAATTTGGTGATACTGTATTGGTGAAGGGGACAAGATTGCATCACTCATTTGCAATCGCCCTATGATTCTGTGATTTCCTCTTCATGGTGTATTTTATAAATATTTTATATACATGTGCTATTGACGCCTTGGATACAGGTTTGCAGGTACATGACATCGACTTCACCTGGCTTCACAAGTTTGAGTGTGTCAACCCAATGATATGATGATTGGGAGATAGTAGCTAGGTTACCTGTGTCAGGTCTACACCCTTGCCATAGTGTGTCATCAGTCGATTTTGTTGTGTCTTTGGTTGCTTGTTTTAATATTATTTAATTCTAAAGGGTTCATGATTATGGAAATAAATGTTTAAAATTATTGCATTAAATAATGTTGATTTTTATTTAATTAATTTTAGACATTTTGATAGCAGCTTTGTATTTAAATTAATTAATTAAATTTAATTAATTTAGTAAATTAAATTTAATCCATTGGGTTAAATTTATTTATTAAGTAATTAAAATTAATTAATTAAATATGTTTATTTAAAAAGTTGAAAAAGGGAATTTAATTCAATTTGGAATTAAATTAGGATTTGAAATTATTAAATTATATTGAAATTAAAATTGGTTGTTAAAAGATATTTTATTATTGCCACATGTGTGAGATGAATTAATTAAGAGGTTGTTGGAAATTTATTCACTGGAGAAAATTTGGGGAATTAGTGGAAAGAAGAGGAAAGATTCTTCACAGGAGTGGGAGGATATTTTTGGGAGAAAGATATTTTTGGGAAAAGAATGAAAAATGGGAAAATACACAGAGGATTGTAGAGTTTCTTGGTTGTAGAAATTGTAAAGGAATTGTTCTTGTTGTGTTTGCTATGAATTTTGGATACTATTTTGGTGCTGGAATTACTGTGGTTGCTGGGAAGAAGTTGTGGAAGCTTTGGAGGAGGCTCAACTTCAAAGATTTTTCTTGTTTGAAGCTTCTTGATACAAGTTCTTTACTTGCGACATTAGTTTGTTTTAAATATAGTGTAGAAATTGTACTATGCAGTTAATTGTATTGGTAAATCTATTAAGGAAAATTAATTGTTTTTTGAGAAAGGAAATTTAAAGCTTTTGTTGTTGTCATGAAGAATTTAGAAAATATTATTTACAGTAAAAACCAATGAATATGAATTGTTTTATTTGGGAAATTTATTAGATTTAAATAGTGAAATAAAAACTAGAGGAAAACAATAAGGGAATTAAGAAAAATTAATTTAAAGCTTCTGTGTAAAATTATTGAAATTTTGGGAAGGAAATTGTTTGATTAATAGCTATAGAATTTTTGTTAAATTTTGTTCTCTGTAGGATTGGTAAATTCCTCTTTGTATGAAAGAAAAATATATGAAGTCTGTGTAAATTTTCTTTAGAAATAAGAACCCTCTGTGGTTGGTTTGGGTTTTTTTCTCTTTCTTTTAAATTTTAGAAAACCCCATTGATTGAAATCTCTCTGTTGGAAATGTTCTTGTAGAATCTCATGGTGAGATATTTTACTCAAATTAAATCAAGTTTTGATAATTTTATATATATATACATTGGAAAAGATATTATATATATAGATATAATATATATATCGAAATTGAAATTATACATAAAATATATTGTACAAAATTTACGTTTGTTTTATAAAAAAAAAATTATGAAAATCGCCATATGCAGATCCGTATGCTATGGATGATTTTATTGTTATGGAGTTTATTTATTTTGGAGGGGCTACGTGGGGATCTCCCACTGCCGCTCTCCCTGAAGGGAGGCAGGCATAGGAGTTTCCACCATCGCTTCCCCTAAGGGAAGGGGACGATGGAACCTCCACCACTACACCCCTCCATGAGGAGAGTTGGCAGCAACAGGCTTCCCCCCTCCTCAAACTTATGTGCCCATGTATGAATAAACACCTGTGCTTCCTTTGTTTCGGAAATTTATTCCGCCCTGTTTAATATGGGTTTTCATTTCAAAAAATTGGGAACTTTAATTAATATAATATATGCTATGGTATATTTATTGTGTTTATAATATATTATATTTAAATATATTTGTTAATATATATTATTGATTTAGATTTTAAATGAAGAGTTAGTTGTTGTTAATGGAAATTTATTTAAATATATATAATGTAGATATATTTATGTATATATTTTAAAATATATATATTAATTAGAATTTATTTTATTTTATTTTTTTAAAATTGTGGCATGCAATTAGGAATTATAAAAGGAAGAATAATTAATTTGCATGTCATGGTCTATTAGGGAAATAGGCATTCTAAGTAAATAGAGGAAATTGATTTCCTAATAAATGTAATTGTGGAATGAGATATTTAATTAGATGATATAATCCTTTTGTAGGAACATATATTTTATTATCTAAAATTGAAGAAATTGGAGAAATGGATAGTATGACGTTTATCTATATTTGGAAGAGTTTTTTTTTATTAATTAGTTATTCCAACTATTTTGAAAGGGCAATTGTTATTTTTACTATGAATAGAATATGAAAGGGAAATGGATTTAGAGAGTCCAAAAATAATTTATTTCCTTGTAATTGTTTTTCAGAATGTTATCCACTGATTGAAAATGGATTTAGTAAATCCAAGCATTACATTTATTTATCATGTTGAATGTCTTGTTGTAACTATGTCTTTTCGTTGCATGTTGGGAAATGGGTTAAGTGTGTCTTTATATGTAATCCTTCCTAAGGCTCTTGGTTGGATGGGTGTTGTTGTGTTGTGAAAATAGTTGTTCTAGTTTCTTTGGGTAGTGTGTTTTCATCTTTAGTATGTTACCCAGTTTTTATGAATGAGGATGTTTTGTTCCTCCTCTGGATGAAGAGGTTTGGTTGTTTGTTTTCTCCTTTTTTGGAGGGGTCTTGCTCCAAGTATGGTCAGTAGGAGGGTGAAGCTCGATGGGGGCCAAGATATGGAAAGATCTGACGAGTAAATCATGTATCTTGTGTGACACTCCTCCTAGGTGAACTTTGTCTGGGATTTGCTATATTATGGATTGTGTTATCTGAAAGCAGTGTGATATTTTATTTGTTAGAATCATGTGTGTGGTCAAGTCAGTATGAGATGACCTGAATATAGAGGTTGTAGGGATTGTCCTTGTATCCTTGTTACTGTCTCCTAGCACGGGGGGTGGGCCTTCGAGTACCACTTGGTTGGGAGGAACGTGCGACCTATGTCGTTGGGTCCCCCTTTGATTTACAGATCATGTGGTGAGGTCTTCTAGTTGGAGAGATTGTTGATGCCAATGGTTTCATTCCATTATCTTGTTGTATTTTATTTTAGTTGGTATTTGTAACTAATTCACTCCTCGAATGTATTTGAGGAGGAATCTTGTAATTGTAATAGTTAGGTTGTTATACCTCATTCTGGGAATGAGTATTGTAATCTACTTTTAAGTTAATATAATCTAGAGCTTATAATATTCTATTCTTAGTGTTAATCTCTTTAATGCTTTGTAATTGTGTGCAATTAAATGTATGGTTAATATTTTAATTGAAATGTTTTATGTGCAAGTAGTGTGTATGTTTGGTTATAGATGTAATCTTGTCACATTTCCTTAGAGGTCATTGCAAATTATTGTACATATTCTTTGATAATAATGCACTTTTAAGAAAAAAAATTGTACGCTTCCGCGTTGTGTTGCAACTCCCTTTAGGGTCTAATGGCAGGGAATTATAATGGATTTAATCTAATTACTGTATGTAAAGTAATGAGCCTTCCCTTTGAGTAGTGTGCTCTAGGTAGTGTGCCTGAATGCAAGTGCATTCCCTTTTTATTCTTCATTATACTTTTAATAGGGTATAATCTTGTGGACTAACATCCATTGTGGTTTTTCCCCTAACAGGGTTTCCATGTATAAAATTTTGGTGTTCATGTGTCTCTAATGTGTTGTTGATTTAATGCTTGCACTGATAATTATCATATCTATGATACAAGGTTGATTAATGTTGTATAAGTTTTATTTTGGTAACAAATGATTCACCCCCTCTCTCAATTGTCTATCCTTGTTTTTCCAATAGAAATAATCACTTATATATATATCTGCAACAAGGAATTGCATCGCTACATGTCGACTTCGACAAAATAATAATATGAATACAAATTGTCAACCTAAAACAATAAAGATTATTAATGTATATTTACCAAGGTCAGCCACAACATAGTGGAGACCCAAAACAATATCATCAAACACAAAAAACCTTCAAAAATTATTCCTCAAAGATCCACAAAACACTACAAATACCTTGTCAGCCATGAACATGAAAATCATGAACACGCAAGAGAAAACCATCGATCACAAGAACAATGATCAATGTGGATGTGCAACACAAATAGATCACAATCTAGAAACATCCACAAACACCATAGGAGCATACACAACAACTTGGATTACCAGAATCACATTATCTTCTTCTATGAACACTAGCTACACTAATAGAATAACTATTGGAACACAAAAACTCATAACTTCCTCAAATCTTCATGCGCACCTCTAAAACTTTCAGTGGATAAAATAGCTACAAACAAAACAAAACCTTTTAATTTGCAACTACTCACCATCAACATACTGGAATTTCCATCATATTGATCTTCACTGCTTCATAGACAACCTGCAACATATTTTATTACAATTTTATCAATATCCTTGACATATGCAGTCTTAAAGACATCAATGCTAATAGTGTTGACATAAATGACAACCATATATTAGCAAAAAAACCACAACATCCAAAAATTTCCCCCTTTGGCATTGATGGCAACACATGATGTGAAAAACACCATCAACACAACTAACTTCAACACTTACTCCCCCTTAGGTTATGACTCTTTTCTCCCAAGATAATTCCCAGTTTTTCACATTGCTCTTCTCCCCCTTTAATGTCAATAGAAAAGGTATACACAAGCTTTGAACCACATATCTGAATCACCTAACTACTCCCCCTGAGTAGAGTCCACCACAACATCAATCTTAATCAAGATATGACTGTGAAATGCATAGACTGATGCAAGAAAATGCATCTTAGTTATTATTAGGAGGGGTAATCACCCCTAACTTCCATCTGAGATACTCAAAAGTATCCTTAGGAAATGGCTTGGTAAAGATTTCTGCAATCTATTCCTTAATAGGCACATACTCCAATCTGACTTCCTTTTCACTCACCTTTTCTCTCAAAAAGTGAAACTTGATAGATATATTCTTGGTCTTTGAATGCAACACTGAATTCTTAGAAATGTTAATTGCACTTGAATTATCACAAAATATAAAAATAGGCTCATCATACATAATTTGATATATTTCAACATCTGCTTCATCCACAATACTTGATTATAATTGTTAGCAACAACAATGTATTTTTCCTCTGTAGTAGACAAAGAAATGGCATTCTGATTTTTACTTAACCATGAAATTAGCTTCTTTCCCAAGAAAAGTGTGCCAGCACTAGTAATTTTCTTGTCATTCACATCTACTACCCAATCAACATTAGTAAAGGAAATCAAAGTAAAATCATCATCTTTAGGATACGACAAGCCCAAATAAATTGTTCCCTTCAAGTATCTAAAAATTCTCTTCACAAAAGTCACATGAGATTCCTTAGGATCATCCTGAAATCTTGCAACAATACATACAAAATTCATGATGTTGGGTATAGTTTGAGTCAAATAAAGCAATCTGGCAATCACTGATCTGTATCTAGTCTTATTTTCCTTCGAAGAATCATCATTTGTTGTCAAATTATATCCGGTCACCATGGGTGTATTGACTAGCTTTGAATCTTCCATACCAAATTTCTTTAGCAATTCTTTCACATACTTGGACTGAGATATAAAGATCCCTTTATCTAACTAAGTAATTTTCAATCCCAAAAATAATTTCATATCTCCAATCATTGACATCTTAAACTCATTATACATCTCATCAACAAACTTCATGCACAAACCATCATCTCCTCCAAAAATTATATCATTAACAAAGACTTCCACAATAAAATCTTTATCATCATTAATCTTGAAATACATATTAATATCAACAATACCTTTGTTAAATCCAAGCTTCAGCAAATACTTGTCCAATCTAGCATACCAAGCTCTAGGGGCTTGCTTGAGTCCATACAAAGCTTTCTTCAACTGAAAAAAAAAAATCTCCCTGATCAGTCATTTGAAATCTATCGGGTTGCTCAATATACACTTCTTCCAATTCAGCATTTAGAAATGCTAACTTCACATCCATCTCATAAACCTTGTAGTTTTTATAAGAAACATAAGAAATAAATAGTCTCATAGCTTCAATTCTAGCAACAGGGGAAAAATTCTCTTCAAATTCAATTCCTTCCATCTGAGAGTATCCTTTACAAATCAGTTTTGCTTTGTTTCTGATAACTTCACCTTGCTCATTTAGTTTATTCTGAAAAAACCTATTTAGTTCCAATTACATTTTTTCCTTAGGTCTAGGAACAAGAATCCATGTATTATTCTTCTCAATTTGATGTAGTTCTTCTTTCATTGCTTCAATCCAATGTTCATCTTTGCATGCTTCATTTACATTACTTGGCTTAGTCTTTGATATCGAACAATATTCTTCTACAATTCTTCTCCTAGTTTGGACACCTTTTTTCTTATCACCTATAATCTAATTTTCTGAATGATTTCATCTCGCATACCTTGGAGTCTTAGGATGTTCTTGAACTTCAGGCTCTTGTGATCTCTCTTCTACACTTTCACTAGTTTCTCCTTCCTCTTGATCTTCTTGAATGATAAAAATGATCTGAACTTAATTTGAAGTCTTATGTTTGTTTGTACTATCATTCTGATCATCAGAATCATATCCATAGGTTCTAGATGGTCTAGCAATGTCTTCATCAACCTTAACATTTTCACTTTCAACCATTTTCTTTAATCTATTATTGTAGCACTAGTAGGCCTTACTCTTAGTAGAATAACCAAGAAAGATTTCTTTATCACTCCTAGAATCAAAATTTCCTATATCTTTATCTCTTTTGATATAGCATTTACTCCCAGAGATTTTGAAATATCTAACAGTAGGCTTATGGCCAAACCATAACTCAAAAGGGGTCTTACCAGTATCACCTTTGATTTGTACCTTATTGAGGATATAAATAATAATACTCACAACTTCTCTCCAATAGATATGAGGAACATTTCCTTCTAGCATCATAGTCCTAGTAGAATCTTGAATTGTCTTGTTCTTCCTTTACACAAATCCATTTTGTTGAGGGGTTCACAGTGCAGATAATTGTCTCTTTATCCCATGCACTTCACAAAAATAATTAAACTCGTGGGAAGTGAATTCACCACCTCTATCTGATCTTAGACACTTAATCTTCAGACCTATATCTATCTCAACCATAGCTTTAAAGATCTTGAACTTCTCCAGAGCTTCATGTTTCTCCCTTAAGAAAGTAAAACACATCATCCTAGAGTAATCATCATTAAGCAACATGAAATACTCACAACCTTGTAAACTTCTAATTCTAGGAGGACCACACAAGTTAGTATGCACAAGCTCCAACAATTCATTTGAATAATATTGCTTTCTCTGAAATGAAATTCTAGTTTGCTTTCCTAATTGATATTATTTGCATATGACATTAGAGGGTTTTATCAACTTAGGAAGATCTCTCACTACCTGAGTAGAACTTATATTGATAATATTATCAAAGTTTACATGACACATTCTCCTATGCCATAACCAACTTTCATCAACTTGAGAAATCAGACAAATTTTGCTAGCAGTATGTAGGTGAAAGATGTTACCTTTTATTTTTGTACCTGAAGCAATCACATTTCTAGAACTTCCCAATATTCTACATTTTCCATCCTTGAATTAAAGATTGTATCCCTTATAAACCATCTATCTGACACTTAAGATATTATGCTTCAAACCTTCCACATAAATAACATCATCAGTATTATGCTTGCCATCAAAATAAATACATCCTCTACCATGGATTATACCACCATTGTTATCACCAGATCTTACAACACCACCTTCATACTTTTCTAGGCTCACAATGTTTTTTTTATCATGTGTCATGTGATGAGAGCATCCATTATCAATTACCCATTCATCCTTCTCTTCAACTCAAGAAACTAGGGCTTTCTCCACATTTGTACAACTAGTAGATTCAATAGACACATGATTGATTTCCTTGATAGCAATAAACACAAACTCATCTTCACTTACATTCCCTTTATTAGATTTAGCATCTGTCACACCTTCATTAGAAGCATAATAACACTCCTTTGAAATTTAGGCTTGTTAGGTCTTGACTTAGGAGCTCTTTTTGGACACCTTGATGAAAAATGACCTATCTTATTACAGGAAAAAAATTTAATAGGAAACTTTCCTTTATACTTGCATTATCCTCTGGCTTCTCTTTTGACAATAAGTGCTTCAAGCTCATTTAGTTCTCTCTCTTCTTCTTCAATCTATCTCATTTATTCCTCATACTTGAATACCTTTCTAGAAGAACTTTCACCTGGATCATATCTCTTCTTATCTCTTCCATCGGTAGTAGCTTTGAATTCAGATTCTATCTTAGTGATGCAGGAGCATCCAGTGGTGTAAGGGCAATCCTACATCACCCAAAAAATATATTTACTTTCATTTAGAGTTTTGTATATGTTTTTTCATTTCTGGATACCCTTTTCGTCGAAGAAGAACTCCCAACTTTCAGAATTGCTTTTCTGCTTTTTCTGCTCGACTGTTATTTTTAGCAGGTATGATTTTGAAGGCGTGAGGAGACAGAAATTTAAGGGAAGCTTCAGGATAGAATAATAAACACTTTGGTGAAAGAATCAGGCAAAGATCATTCCCAGTTCAAAAGTTATTCAAGTTTCAGTTTCTACTTTTTGCCCTACAAAATCTTCGGAGCTAATTTTGAGGGACTTAAAGGCTCCGGATGGGCCTAAAAATTGGCAGAAAATGAAAGTGGCTAGCCTTTAGGCCCCACTTTTGGGCACTTCATTTTCGCAAGACCTTTCCGAAAAGGTATTATCATTGAAGATCCAATGGTTAGATCTTGAGTTAGGTCTTCTGGAAGTTTGTGCATAATTAGAATGTTGTTTTTGGCTCCAAATAGAGAATTGGGCTATTTATGGGGTAGTTTCTGATTTTTGTGAGGGGTTTTTTTGGGGAAAGAAGATCGCATGTTGCGAATAGAGGAATTTCTGTAATTTCTTTTCTATAATTTGCATGTATTACAGAACTCGAGGATTGGAGATCCTCTGCATGTAAGAATTTCATACTTTGAAAATAATAAGATTTGTTAGTTTTTCTGTGTGATTTTCTGTGTCTCGGGTTGCACCCTCATCACTTAGGAAGGGCATCACCGAATTCACTCAACTCAAAAGCAGTAAGTTTACCAATCAACATATCTCTGGCTACATTTGTCACAGTTTGGAGCTCTTCAATAGATGTAGCTTTGATTTTGTATGCATCGAGAAAGGATCTGATCACTTTAGCAACAATATTTGATTCATCCAACTATCCACCAACACATCTGATACTACACACAAGTTCATTCACTCTTTTCATGAAAGTAGTAATATTCTCATCATCAACCATTCTCTAAAATTCATATTTCCCTTTTAGACTTTGTAGCTTAGCAGTCTTCACATTAGCATCACCTTCATACAAAGTTTCCAACTTTTTCCAAATCTCATAAGCAGTCTTCAAATCCATAACATTCATCATCTCAGAATCATTCAAAACACTCAACAATGCTTCCTTAGCCCTAATATTGTATTCAACATCCCTAATCTCAGTAGTAGTAGGGCCATTTTGAGGAATAACATGCCTATTACTTGTAATGCTCCAGTAGGATTCACTGATGCATCTTAAATGACACTCCATTTGAGTCTTCCATAGAGAATAGTTTGTTCCATCAAATCTTAGACTATCCTTCTTATATGTCACCATCCCATATCACCTCAAGTTGTTAAACTTCTTCCAAGGAACCTGCTCTGATAGGGGGGTGAAGCAGTTGTCACAAAATTTCAAACTCATTAAATTTTTGAACCCTTATTCTCATATCTGATTAATAACCATGAAAGCATAAATCAACAACACATCAAAAACACACATAACACCAAGAATTTTGCGTGGAAACTTTGTTAGGGGAAAAACCACGATGGAGATTAATCCACAAGTTTATACATTGTTAAAAGTATAGAAGAATGGGGAATTCACATGCATTCAGGAACACTACCTAGAGCTCATTGCTCAATTCCAAAAGGCTTACTGCCCAAGTGAAGACTCACTATCTTATAGTAATATTCAAATTAAATCCATCTGAAAGATCTTGAACTGAGAAAATAGCATCTACTAATGTCTGATTACAGTTTCGATTAAGCACATGAACACTTCTTCACTCTTCTTCACACTCTCCTCTACCTTTGAAATATTTAGAACATTATTCTTGCACTCACACTTGCTCGCACTTTTCCATACACATTCAAATGAAAAAACAATCACTTATATATATCTGCAACAAGGAATTACATCGCTACATGTTGGCTTCAACAAAATAATAAGATGAATACAAACTATCATCCCAAAATAATAAAGATTATTAATGCATATCTACCAAGGTCAGCCACAACATAGTGGAGACCCAAAACAATATTCTCAAACACAAAACACCTTCAAAAATTATTCCTCAAAGATCCACAACACGCTACAAACACCTTGTTGGCCATGAACATGAAAAATATGAACACACAAGAGAAAATCATTGATCACAAGCACAATGATCAATACGGGCATGCAACACAATTAGAGCATGATCTAGAAACGTCCACAAACACCACAGGAGCATACACAAAAAATCAAATTACCAGAATCACATTATCTTCTTCCAGGAACACTAGCTAGAGTAACAAAATAACCATCAGGACACAAAAACACATAACTTGCTCAAGTATTCATGCGCACCTCTAAAACTTTTGGTGGATAAACTAGGTACACATGAAAACAAACCCTTTAATCCCCAACTACTCACCATCAACATGCTGGAATTTCCATCATACTGATCTTCACTGCTTCACACAACCTACAACATATTTTATTACAATTTTCTCAATATCCTCAACATATATAGTCTTAAATACATCAATTCTAATAGTGTTGACATCAATGACAACCACATATCAGCAACACAACCACAACATTCAACACCTATTTCTTGGTTTCTTGTCTAGAATCACACATTCGCCATTTTCAAAGTATATTTTATATCCTTTTTGCACTAGTTGCCAAATGCTTATGAAATTGTGATGCAATCCAGGGACAGTATATACATCAAAAATATAATTCTCCTCACCTTGCTTATTTTTTATGTTAATTGACCCTTTGCCCATGACTGAAACTCGGTGATCATTCCCCAATTTTAATTTTACATCTCATTTTACTAAATCATCGATTGTTGCAAACATCTCCTTACTCCCACTCATGATTAGTACAACCACTATCCAAGAACCATACTTATTTGGAACTCTCTTGTGCTACATTGCATGTTATCAATATGGTATTTTCTTCACTAGTGTTGGGCTTGCTTTCATTTGTAAAGTGTGTCTTTTCTTATTCATGGCATATTTTCTTTTCCTATATTCTGATGCAAAATGCCCAAATTTATTGTAATAATGATATTGGATGTTGGATTTATCATACCTTTCTCCTTGATGATGACTATGAGAATGGTTGCTCCCCCTTCTTCTTGTTGGCATAGAATGAGAATGTGGGCTTGATGTTGATCTTCTGCTCTCAAATTTTATATTTTATCTTCCTCCTCTTGGTGTAAAATGTCCTTTACCTCTGCTATGATTTGATCTCCCTCTTGTTCTGCCAAATGAAAGTTGAGTCTTGAATTCATTCTCCAATGATGATGTGCATGATCAATTTAATCTTTGCTCATGTGCCAAGAGTGATCCCATTAATTCATCTACTGATAAATGAGCGAGATCATTGGATTCCTCAATGGCTATTACAGCTGAATCAAAATTTGTGGGTAAGCTTCTAAGTATTTTCTCTACATCCTTTTGATCCCCAATGGTTTCTCCATAGGATCTAATCTGATTTACTATTGCCATTGCATGAGTGAAGAATGAATCTATTGAGTCTGAGTCCTTCATTTGCAATTTTTCAAAATCCCTTCTAAGAATTTGTAATTTTGTTGTTTTCACCTTGTCTCTGCCTTGGTATGTCGTTCACAAACTTTCCCATGCCTGATTTGATCTTGTGGTAGCTAATACTTTTGGAAACATTGATTCCTCCATTGCCTGCTGAATAAAAAATTGTGCTTTAGCATATTTCTTCTTGTTTTCTTTCAACAAATATTTCTCAGCTTGTGAGAGAGCCTAATAAGGTTGTTGGTCTGTTGGTTCAGGAAACCCATTTTCAACCAAGTCCCAAACATCCTGGGAACAAAACATGGTTTTCATTTTTATGCTCCAATATTCATAATTTTTACCATTAAAGATTGGAATCTGTGGTTGTGAAATACTTCCACTTGTTCCTGCCATGATTTTTCTAAAAAAAAATTCCTCTTTTGTTTACTTTTCAAATCTCTTTAATCTTGGTTTTCTCTGCAAATATTTCCAATGCCATTTTGTATGATTAAAACCATAAAATTATCCTCCTTTACTAACTGCAAAAATAGAACCAAAGATTGTTGTAACCACTTCCTCCAATTGATTATTTTGTCCTTCTTCTCCTTGTTGCTTGCTATTCCTCTATTTATTTTTACTCCAATGTTGCTCTGTCTAAATAATCAAGTTACTTCTCTTTCTTTAGTGATTGCATCCACCAAACTCCTTTGGTATGAGTTGCTTCACAGAACTCCTCCTCATTCATCCACACTTTGATACCATTTTGTTGAAAATAAAGGAAATAAAAAACTACTAACTACATACAAGATGAAGAAACTAAACATAAAAACATAAATAAAGGGAGGATTCAACAATTTGAGTTTTTGTATTAATGCTTTTTCTATACACAGAGCTGCCAATGCTCTTTTTTCCTTCATTCATTCATCTCAAAAATAGAGTACCACATACATATATTTAGTCGATAGGCTATCTGTGTGAAATTTTGTCAGAATTTTTGTTAGCCTCCCCAATTTTTGAGCTTTCTGGTCGTCATGGAAAAGGTGGTGGATGTGTTCGAACAATGGTCAGAATTTTTGTCAGCCTCCCCGATTTTTGAGCCTAGTGGCCATGAAAAAGGTGGTGGATGGCTTGGGAGTAGGTTGGTGGATTTCCCGCCACGTGGATAGAGAAGGCCATCAAAATTAAACGTTGGTTCGCATCACCATGAATTGTTGTATGCTTTTTGTGTACTAGCGATGGTTGTAATAACACCTGCCTCTTCAAACCTCGAGAAACATAGTGAATGTTTGTGAGATTTTTGATAAGGCATTGTTGGGTCTCTTTTTGTTGCTATACCTATATCAATGTCATGAGTGATGAGGGTAAGCTTTTTTGAGGGTGCAAGTTCTTTGCAGCATTTCTGACCTCTGTGAAGGTGGGAAAAGTTGATTCTATGAGGGTGCCCATTTTTTGCAGGAAAGCTAGCAAGAAGAGGTGGATATCAAAAAAACCCTTTGTGATATTGTTCCATTTGTGGTTCGCAGTTTGTGGCAAGCTATATGGTTTGATTTCAAGTAAGGTAGTGTTTATTGTTTCAAATTTTAATAGGTTGTTGTTGAGAAAACACTTGTTTATCATTCGTGTTTTGTGTCTATGGTTTTGCATGGGTTTGTTACTATGAATTTTTGAATTTTTGCAATGGAATAAATTTGTTAACATTATACAATTTTTTGTAGGGTTTGAGAAATAAGGCCTCTATGAAGGTGGGAGGAAGGTATTATATGAGGGTACCCATTTTTTGTAGGAAAGCTAGCGGGAAGAGGTGGATATCAAAAGAACCCTTTGTGATATTGTTCCATTTGTGGTTTGCAGTTTGTGGCAGGCTATATTGTTTGATTTCAGGTAAGGTAGTGTTTATTGTTTGAAATTTTGATAGGGTGTTTTTGAGAAAAAAAATCGTTTATCGTTCGTTTTTTGTGTCTATGGTTTTGCATGGGTTTGTTATTGTGAATTTTTGAATTTTTGCAATGGAATGAATTTGTTAACATTATGTAATTTTTTGTAGGGTTTGAGAAACAAGGTAGCGTAGGGAAAGCTAGTGGGAAGAGGTGCATATCAAAATAACCCTTTGCGATATTGTTTCATTTGTGGTGCGCAGTTTGTGGCATGCTATATTGTTTGGTTCCCGATGAGGTACTATTGATTGTTTATAATTTTGATAAGCTGGTGTTGAGAAAAGGCTATATTGTTTGTAAAAATGAATATTGTTTGGTTTATGGTTCACATTTTGTGGCTATGGTTTTGCATAGGTTTGTAATTGTGAATTTTTGTGTTTTGTGGGTTTCTACATCTGGGTCGATGTTCAAACCAATATTGTTTGATTTATGGCTTTTGTTTTGTGGTCATGGTTGCAATGAAATAAAATAGTTAAGGTTATATAGTTGGGCATTGTTGATTATTTTTCTCTGGCTTAGGCTATATTGTTTCATTTTCGAAAAGGTGTTTTTGAAAAGGAAATATTATTTCAATTTTCAATAAGGTTCTCATGAGAAAAGAGTATAGTTTTGCATGGGTTTGTTACTGCTAATTTTTTGTGGGTTTCTCTCTATGGATTTCATTATGTGGTTATGGTTGCAATGTAATAAAATAGTTAATGTTATACAGTTTATCTTTGCTTCCATTGGGTATTCTTGATTATTGTTCTCTGGCTTAGGCTATATTGTTTCAATTCTCGATAAGGTGTTATTGAGAAAAGAGTATATTTTTTGTTAAAAGTAGTATTCTTTCATTTATGGTTGGAATTTTGTGGCTATCATTTTGCATGGGTTTTGTGGGTTTATGTATCTGGGTTGCTATTGAAACCAATACTATTTGATTTATGGCTTCTATTTTGTTGTTATGGTTGGAATGGAATAAAATAGTTAATGTTATACAATTTATGTTCGATTCCATTAGGAATTGTTCATTATTTTTCTATTGCTTAGGCTATATTGTTTCATTTTCGATAAGGTGTTGAAAAAGGCTATATTTTTTCAATTTTTGATAAGGTTTTGTTGAGAAAAGAGTATATTTTTGCATGGGTTTGTTGCTGTGAATTTTAGATAAGGTGCTATTGAAAAGGCTATATTTTTTCAATTTTTGGTAAGGTTTTGCTGAGAAAGGAGTATATTTTTGCATGGCTTTGTTACTATTAAATTTTGTTGGTTTATCTTAATGGCTTCCATTTCTATGGGTGTGTTTTGACAGGACTAAAATTGTTAACGTTATGGAGTTTTTGTCAATTGTTGTTTTCTAGCTTGGGCTATATTGTCTCATTTTTGATAGGGTGTTGTTGAGAATGCTATATTGTTTCAATTTTTGATAAGGCATTATTCAGAAAAGACTATATTGTTTGTTAAAAGAAATATTATTTCGATTATGGTTGGAATTTTGTGGATATCATTTTGCATGGGTTTTGTGGCTGTGATTTTTGTTTGATTTATTGCTTCCATTTGGTGGTTGTTGTTGCAACCATGTAAAATAGTTAATGTTAGAGATTTTATGCTTGATTCCATTAGGAATTGGTGATTATTGTTCTCTAGCTTAGGCTATATTTTCCATTTTCGATAAGGTGTTGTTGAAAAAACTATATTGTTTCAATTTTGGGCAAGGTTTTGTTGAGAGATGAAGTATGTTTTTGGGTGGGTTTGTTACTATGAATCTTTCTGGCTATTTTCAATAGGGTGTTGTTGAAAATGAATCAGCAATGCCTTAAGGAATTCAACATAAACTATATAACATTGACTATAATAAAGCTAGACAACAGAAATCAACAATGCCTTATGGAAATCAACATAAATTGTACAAGGTTATTTATTTTATTCTATTGCAACCATAGGGACAAAACACAGTGCATAAATCAAACTATATTGGTCTCAATAGAAAATTATTTATTCAACAGGACCTTATTGAAGATGACCATATACACACATACACGCCCACACATACATCTAAACATTCAAATAGCGAACACCAATTCTGCAGATATAACACTATGCGGTAATCCAACCACACAAGAACTAAACCCAAAAAAGACTAAAATTCACAGTAACGAACCCATGCAAAAGAATCACCACAAAAGTTGAACCATAAATCAAACAATATTGGTTCCAACTGAGGCTAAAATTTTGTGAGGGTGCAAGTTCTATCTAACATTGTCTGGCCTCTATGAAGGTGGGTGGAGGTTATTTTGTGAGGATGCCCATTGTTTGCAAGAAAGCTAGCGAGAAGAGGTGGATATCGAGAAAAACCTTTGTGATATTGTTCTATTTGTGGTTCATGGTTTATGGTAAGCTATATTGTTTGATTTTGGGTAAGGTAGTGTTTATTGTTTCAAATTTTAATAGGTTGTTGTTGAGAAAATACTTGTTTATCATTCATGTTTTTTGTCTATGGTTTTGCATGGGCTTGTTGCTGTGAATTTTTGAATTTTTGTTGTTCAAAAGCTATATTGTTTTTGGTAAGGTGTTGTTCAAAACCTATATTTTTCCACGTTGCGATAAGGTGGTGTTGAGAAAATAATATAATTTTGCATGGCTTTGTAACTGTGATTTCTTGTTTTTTGTGGGTTTTTGCATCTATGTTGGTGTTTAGGCCGAATTGCATTTTTTGTGGATATGGTTGCTATGCAACAAAATAGTTAATATTATACAGTTTATGTTCATTTCGATAGGGCATTGCTGATTATTGTTGTCTGGCTTTAAAATAGTTAACATAATACAGTTTATATTGGTCTTCATAAGGCATTGCTCATTGTTGTTATCTAGCTTAGGCTATATTGTTTCATTTTTGAGGTGATTTTGAAAAGGCTATATTATTTCAGTTTTTGATATGGTTCTGCTAAGAAAAGAGTATATTTTTGCATGGGTTTCTTACTATGAATTTTTTGTGGGTGTTGGTTTCTACTTTTTTGGTATGGTTGCAATGCAAAAAAAATATTGATGTTATATAGTTTATTGTGATTTTTATTATCTACCTTTGTTGGCTAATATGTTATTTGTAAGAGCTTTGGTCAAAATTTCCATTAGCCTTCCCGGTTCTAGAGCCTTCTGGCAGCTATGAAAAAGGTGATAGATGTTCTTGAACTTTGGTTGGATTTTTTGATGGATAGCTTGGTTGACCATAGACCACCCTAGCGTCTAGGCCTAGGCCATGTCTATGGAGGAAGGTTGTAGAGGTGATTAGCGTGTGTTGGGTGCACTCTGGTGGATTTCTCGCTGCATGGATCGAGAAGGCCATCAAAATTAAACTCAGGTTTGCATCAACATTGTTTGTTGTATGGATTTCATGTGCTAGCGATGGTTGTAATAACAACTATTAGTTATTAATTCGTGGGTTGTATTTAGTGGTGATGGTTGCAACGTAACCATATAGTTAATGGTGTGTAGTGTATGTTGTTTTCCATAGGGAATTGTCAAGTGTCTTTCTCTAGCTTTGGCTATATTGTTTCAATTTTATGATTCAACTTTCTGAAAAGTATTTGACTTCTCCCTTAAATGGCTTCAAAAAGGTTTTGAGAAATATTGTATGTGGAAACCACTATTTCTTATTGTATTTAAATTAAACCCTATTATTGTGAGAATTCCTTTTTGAGGATGAAACAAATAACAACTTTCTTCCCTAATAAATAACTATGTCCTCAAAACAATAAATATGATTTTTTTGTGTTTCTTTATAAATAATGTTTTGTTTGATATATATTTTTTATTATAATTAATTCCACTCATGGTTCATATGATACTTAATTAGCATAGCAAGGTGTTGAAAGTGAAATATTTATTCATTGAATTTTAGAATAAAGAATTGAAGGTTCAATCAAGAAAAAACACATATAGGAAAATATATATATATATCTATTTGTACACATGTACATATGTGTTTATATATAGCTTGCTATATATAAATAGATGTGTATACAATATTTTTTGCTTCCTGCATAACTCCTGTCCTTCAAATTTGTGAAGAGAGAAAACATCCAGTCTGAATTTCGTGTGAATTGACTCAGTGAAAGGGATAAAAATTCAAATCTTTTGTTGCTTGTAATATATAAACAAAGCTAGAGAACATTAGTCAAAAATTCCTTTTGGATAACAACACCAACTATATAGCATTGCAACCATAACCACAATCAGAAGCTTTAGATGAAACAATAATGGTTTTAATAGCAACATCAAAAATTATTTATTGAACAACTCATTGGAAATGACCATATATCGACATACATAGCAACACATACATATAAACATTAAAATAGCGAACACCAATTGTGTAGATATAACACTATGTGGTAATCCAACCTGACAAGAAGGAAACAACCATATTGATATAAAAAATGTTGACATATCTATACATAGAATAAAGACCTTAAGGTTCAATCAAGAACATACACATACAACAAGATATATATCTATCTGTACACATGTATCTATCTATTTATATGTAGACTGTTATATCTAAATAAATGTGTATACCATATTTTTGTCTCACTACATAACTACTCGCCTTTGAATTTATGAAGAGAGCAAACATCCAGACTGAATTTTCTCTCAATTGACTCATCGAGAAGGCTGCAAATTCAAATATTTTGTTGTCTATAATATATTGCTTGATCTTAAGCAAGGCCTTATTATAGACAACAAAAGGTTTGAATTTGTTTCCTTCTCATCCAGTCAATGGAGGGAAAATGCAATGTGGATATTTTCTCTCTTAAATTTTGTTTGGCATAAACATCAATTGTTGTATGGTTTGTGTGTGCTAGATATGGTTGTAATAAGAGCCCAATAGGCAACAATTCCCTTTGGAAAATATGATAAACTATTTTTGAAATGTTGAAAAAATGGACTTTGCAATATGCACCTCTCCCTGTACTTCTTCCCGCTTGTTTTCTCTCCACTCCCTTCTTCCTCCACTACTTGCAAAAAATGGGAAAATAATTATCGCAACTGACAGTTTTGTAATGCCCTGCAAAAAATGGACAAAGAATTATCACAACTGACACTTTTGCACTATTTTTGCAACCATCGTCCCATGCAAAAAACATAGAATAACCTCCAACAACCTTCACATAAACTCTACAATTGATGGTTACACTTGCACCTTCATAGAAGCTTTCCCTCCAATAGATCAATTCAAAAACATCACCATAAAATGCAAACAATAAATGAATCAATACTGGTTTGAACAGTTGCCTAGATGAAAAATATGAAAAAAAAAACATGAGCTTAATTATTTTACAACCATTCACACAAAACTGAAGCCATAAACGAAACAATATAGCCTAAGCTAGAGAGTTGCAACAATCACCAGAAAATGAAATCTATAAATCAAACAATATTGGTATCAACAGTCACCCAGATGGGAAAACCCGCATTACACAAAAAATCCCACTAAAAACACCCATGCAAAACCATCCCCATAAAAGTCGAGCCATAAATCAAACAATTTTTTTTCAGCAAACTATACAATATTTTTCAATAGAACCTGATAAAAAAAGAAACAATATAGACTAAGCTAGAGAAAAACAATCAAGACTGCCTTCCACCCTTCATGACTACATAAAAACCATAAACAAAATAATATAACCTAAAATATAGAACAACAATCAACAATTCCCTTTGGAAAATAACATAATATGTTTTTCAAATACTTGACAAATGGTTTTTTCAGTATGAACGTCTTCTCGCACCTCTTCACACTTGCTTCAATTGCACCTCTTTCGGCTTGCTTTCTCTCTACTCCCTTCTTTCCCCAAGACCTACAAAAAATGGACAAAGAATTATCACAACCGACACTTTTGCACTGCTTTTGCAACCATCACCCCATACAAAAAACACAAAATAACCCCCAACCACCTTCACAGAAACTCTACAACTGATGGTCGCACTTGCACCTTCATAGAAGCTTGCCCTCCTCACTCACAACTATCTTCAAGATCAAGGTAAACCTAAAGAATGACACCCAAGAATGCCTTATCGAGAGTTGGATAGACATTCGCTTTGTTTCCCAAGGATTTTAATGGGTAGGTGTTACTTACAACCATCGCCACTAAACCAAAACCTTACAACAATTAATGCAGCAAAATAAACCATTCTCTCCACTCTACCATATTGGATCATGGACCATCATAGTTTGTTACACAGATATATCCATAGGTGGCCTCCAAACAAATGAATGTTGTTTGCATATAATGTTAAAAAAAAACTCTTATACAAATAGGAAATATAAAATCAAACACAAGAAAATGAGGCTTATTGTCAACCCTATCATATTGCATCATGGAGAATGATTAGCTCTCACCAGAGTCTCAAGCAAGAACATACATCGTCCACCCCTTTGATCAATAGGGAAATCAAATGTTTCTTATTACACTTACTATACAGTCTATCATTTTAATAGCTCCTTTTTTTAGGCTGAAAGAAATAATAACTAAAAAGGTGTATTTAATGCATGCAATACATGTATGTCCTGCTGCAAAACAAAAGATGGTCTGGTATATATATATCAAGCTATATATTTCACATATATACGCATTGTTGATTATGTTGTACAAAAGACTATTATTTGTTGAAATGAATATTGTTTGATTTATGTTTCACATTTTGTGGCAATGGTTTTGGATGGGTTTGTTACTGTGAATTTTTGTGCTATGGAGGTTTTTCCATCTAATTTAGTCTTTTATTTTTATTTACTTGTGTCCACATTTTTACATATATAAAATAAGATGTAGACAACATTTATATATACTTGGCTTTACAGTATGCATAATAACAAGCATTTTTCCACACACAATGTGTTGAAAAGCTCTCTGAAGTTATGTGAAGAAGAAGTTCTACAGAGATGGTGGCATTAACGTTTGATACAATGCTCAAAATATAGCTTATTCTTGCAACAATGTTTCAATATGTATTTATGTTGTTTGGAATTTCTACGACATACATCCAAATCTTGACATACCATTGTTCATCAGTGTTCCATTTGCAACCATTCGCACCATACACAAACCAACAATGCCCTATTGAAATTAACATAAACTATATCCGTCTATTGTGGAGTCTCTATGAAGGTTGTTATTGGAGGATATTTTTTGGTTTTTGCATTGACCAATAGCTTGAAAATAAATACAAAAGATTAGAGTACCTAGCTATCAAACTAGACAAGAAGGAAATAGCTATATTGATATTAAAAACTAGATATACAAATTTATATAAACACGTTATATGAAAGATACATGTACATAATGAATATACATACATACACACTAAAACCTTAAATGAAATAATAATGGTTTCAGGGTGATCCCACAAAGCTAGTTTACAATTTTTGAGAGGAATTGATTTTTGCTCAAATCACATATTTTTAGAAAATATAATGATTTAAGCCTTAAAAGGTTCCATTTTAAGGATTCCAATTGAAGAGGATTTGATCAAACCACCTTAGATGAAACCCCTTTGGATAGAAGCTTGCTAGTTTTAAACCATACCTATAAATGAGTCTCCTTTACACCTATGAAAATGCTAATAAAAAATCACTTTTGATTTACCTTTTGGGGGATCAAATGAATTCATTTAAATTTTATTTCAAATGATTATGGTATTACTCAGAATGAGCTATCCAACGAATATAATTTTAATATGTTTTGGTTTTATTATGTATTTGTTTTTTTAGTTTTATTAAACATAAGTTTTTCATCAAAAATGAAGGTCTATGTTCTACACGTGGAAAAATAGCAGATTATCAAAAAAAAATGAAAAATATGAGTGCACTAGTTATTGAAGTCCTTGATCCAACAAAAAAAAAAAATTGAATTTCAATATATACAAAAAAAAGTTAGGTGTTATACAGTCACCCTATGTCTGAATTGTAATTGGTTTGAATTCAAAACTTGATTAAAGAAAAAATATTCAATAAAAAAATTTCCAACCAAGTGGAAGCACTAGATATCAGAGTTAAAAATCTATATTCAAAAGAATTAGAATTTTAAACTTCATGGAAAAAAAATTATGCATTATACGGTGTGCATCACTTTTTTAAAATATTATTTTTTGAAAAAAAAACTAGTTTTCGTGGGAGATGGAAAAAGAAGTGCAATCTGATTCCAAAAAAATTGAAAAAAATATTTTTAGAATCTACAGACAAAATGTGATGAGACTCTAGTTTGCATCATATTTGAATTCCTCACGATTTAACTGCTATAGGTGCCCGAATGTGAAGATTTAGTTTTAAAAAATAATTTAAATGTACAGTTTGGCCAAAAATTATAAACCACTATTGTGGGATCACCCTTCAACAACATCCTAGTGAATTATTTTTTCAATAGGGCCTTACCAAAAAGGAAACAACATAGCCATAAAACACCAACTTAAAGGAGAATAGCATAAGTCAAGAGGTGAAGCTGATTGAACATGGAACAAAACAATTAAAGGTAGATAGAAAGACTCAACAATGGACTATGGAAAACAATCCATATACATACATTGCAACAAAGATAAAAAAAGTGCTTGCAAGCTCCAACTTACAGAGGAACAATGCAACCAATGAATAGATAGATAATATAAAATGAAATGTAAATTGTATAACATTAATTGTTTTACTCTGTTGCAACCATAACTACACAATGGAAGCCATAAATGAAACAATATTTGTTTTTCCACCTCTTCCCACTTGCTTCAAACACACCTCTTGCCGCTAGCCTCCCTGCAAAAAATGGGCACCCTCATAGAATAACCTCCACTCACCTTCATATAAGCTAGACAATACTTGATCCAACTTTGAGCCTCATAGAAGCTTACCCTCCTTGCTCATGTCTCTGATAGTAAGTATAGCAAGAGAACGAGACCCAACAACATTTGCCATGTTGGAAATTTTGCAAACATTTGTTGTGTTCCCCGAGGTTTAAAATGGCGGGTGTTTTTACAACCATCACCAATACATGGAAAGAATACAACAATTACGCCATGCAAAAAATAAAATATAGGTTCGAACCATCTTCACAAAAAGTCCAGAGCAAATAATTGCACTTGCATCCATACAAAAGCTTTCCCTTCTTGCTTACACCTTTGATAGAAGGTAAAGCCACAAAACCACATGCAATGATGGCTTATTGAAAATTATGTAGACATTTGCTATGTTTTCCAAGGATTTAAATGGCGGGTGTTACTTACAACTATTACCACTACACAAAAAGAGTACAACAATCAAAATCTGACAGTGACAAACCTATTGAAAACCTTTGGCATAGAACTCGAATCATAAATGGAAGTGTATTGGTCTGAATAGTGATTTAGATAGAAAAGTCCACACAAACACAACAATTCATAAAACATAGCAATTCACAGTAACAATCGAATAGAAAAAATTAAAAAATTGCCTTCCAACCTTCACAGCTATACTGATTCAATAAATTAAAAATTGTACCCTAAGCTAGAGACTACAATCAAGAATGGTCTTTCAAAAATAACATAAAGTGTTTTTGAAACTATTTTGCTTTCAACAATGACCCAAATGGAAAAACCCACAAAACACAACAATCCAGAGCAGCAATTGAACACAAAAACAAACAATATTGCCTTCCAACTGTCATGGTTGCGCAAACAACATAAACAAAACAATACACCCTAAGTGAGAGAACAACAATGAACAATGGCCTATGAAAAATAACATGAACTATTTTTCAAATACTTTAGAAAGGTTTTTCCAATATGCACCTCCATCGGAACCTCTACTTGCTTACTTCAAATGTACCTCTTCCCTCTTTCAAAAACCAATACAACTGTCTTGGTATTGGCACTATCAATCAAAGTGATGGACAATGTATGGGTCGTATAGACATATATGTATATATGTCATAGCAAATGCAAACAACATTTATTCCATGGGACATTGGCATTTCTTGTTAACTAGATTAGGGTGTGATTTTCATTCTCAGAAAGAGGTTGTTGTGTAGGCTATACTGTTTGATTTTCACTATTGCAATGTGAACCAAATATGGAACAATGTAGCTAGAGCTGAAGTGATACAATAGTTTATGCTATTTTCTTGAATTTCAAGAGTTTTTTAGCACATTGTATGTGGCAAGAAATGCTCATGAGGACGATTTTATATGAATGTTTTCTACATTCTATTTTCCATACATTTATGTTTTCATAGATCAAAAGAACAATGAAATGCAAAAAAATAAAGAGATACTTCAGTGTTTGTTGTATGGTTTCTATCTACTAGAAATTCTTGCAAAGTAATCAAATTCATAGTCTTCTCAATACGTCATTGTCAGTTGTCTTTGTGTGGCCTACACTGATAGTAGACAACCAAAGATACATATAGACATAGATGCATATCTTGAAAGATACAGGTAGCAAATTCATATACATACAAACACACTCAGGGATACAAATGTATTGTAGAGACATTTATGTACACACAATTGTATCAAGTTATTGTATGCACTAGGAACATTGAATTGCATGCATACATGATTTTCTATATGTATATGTACATATATACTAGATACAACCATGTCTACAAGTATATATGAGAACAACTAGAAATACAAAGGGTTTTTTCAAATTGCACCTCTACCTACTTGGTTCAAATATACCTCTTCCTGCTTGCTTTGTCTTTGTTGGTTGCTTTCTTCAACGTCTGCAAAAAATGGGCAGTAAATTATTGCAGCTGACACTTTTGGATTTGTTTTCAAACTACAACCCCATGTATGAAAGCCCAAAAGAAACCTCCTACCAGCTGGACAGTGGCTTGACAATGCATGATTGAACTTGGACCTTCACATAAGCTTTCTCTCCTTATTCATAGTTGTCGTAGATGGTAAATCCACATAATGACAACCAACAATGCCTTGTCAAAAATTATACAAACATTTGATTGTGTTGATGGAGAGTCTATTTCCCCTATGTCCAGGAATATATTTATGTCATAGTGGATGCAAAGAACATTGATACATAATGATAGATATGTTTATTCTGTTGACACATACTTGGAATCATAAGTTGTATTTTAGGTGTTGTATAATAATGTTTTTTGCATTTAATATCACATATATAGAATTTTGTACATGGGCAAAATAAAATGAGTGCCAATGATAGTCAAGAATGCCTTTTGGATAACAACATAAGCTCTATAGCATTTACTATTTTATTATGTATTGAAAGTGAGATGATATAGCCAAATCTAGAGAACAATAATTAACGATGCGTTATGGAAAATAACATAAACTGTTTTATTGCATTGCATCCATTTGCAAAGAACTCAAACCATATACAAAAAAATATTAAATTTTCATGTGTGTATAGTGAAAGGAAAAGAAGAGGTGTGGAATATGCTTTCCTAACACTAAAACCTCAGAGGAGAAGTGAAAAAAACCATCATTTAAAAATTGATTGCATTTAAGATGCACAATCACAATATAACAAGAAAGACAAACATAAAACACACACACACAGATAACACTAGATATACATGGGAAAACCCTTTCAGGAGAAAAACCCACCACACCAAGAGAAGTCACTTTGTATTACAATAAACAGATTACATACAAAGTTACAGACCTCACTCTCTGATCATTAGTTCACAACAATAGACTTCAATTCAAATACACTCACTGTTACAATGCTATTACAGCATACAATGAATCCTATCTTACCGCCACCTTGGTCTCTCTCACCATGTTTTTTGTTTGTTCTGTTCATATCATTCAACAACCAATGGGGAAGAGTATTTAATTTCATACTTCACCGACAAGAAAACTAGACCTTTGATCATATTGCCATGTAATCATGCATTGGGCCACCCAACATTTAATCCCATCATAGAGAATTACCTAAATCTGGGTTCTATCAACCCCCGAATCAGATCTTATAGTTAATGCATGTATATTGCTTCCAAAGATTTAAACATTTGGCCAATCATGTTGATTTACCACGGTGATGTAAAATCAACAAATATAATTGTGCCATGTGTCGTAGTGTCATTTATTTACTGCCTTGTCTATCTAGTCAGATCGATCAAACTATGCTTGTGAGCACTTTACCGCGCCATCACGCCAAGAAAATGAGATCACCATAGTATGGCAGTGTCACCACAGTACCGCTCCAAGGTTGACAGCCCTTTGCAATCTGGGTGCCACCACATGACTGCTAGCCATTTCAAACAACCTCTCGGTATAGAGGTAATTGCTTGTTCGCTTGACTATCTCAGTCTACCACGCCACCGTGCCAATGCCGAAAAACCTCCATGGTAAAGTGGTGAGCATTTGTTGTTGTATTCCATGTCCATCATGTTACCATGCTCTAGCTGAATGACCTTTGTGGTAGAGAGGTAATCATCTGCTCCGACTGCCACAATTTCATCATGCTACCATCATGCATGGAGAAGCCTTCCACGGTAGGGCGATAACACCGCCCAACCACTAGGCTATCTGAAGTCCTCTGTGGTAAGGAGGTAGCCTTATATCTACCTAATCATCACCCTTCACCGTGTCACCGCTAAGCTAGGAAAGGATCTCTGCAGTATCGTGGTGCCACTGCCCAACCATCGGGCAATGAGGAGTTTGTTGCGGTATGGCAATAACACCACCCAACCGTCGGATTGATAAAGGAGGCCTATGGTAAGGAGGTAAACCATGTAACTGTGGCTCCTATGAAAGCTTCCAATGGTGCAGTGGTAAAGGTATGATCAAAAATAAATTTCACCAAGCCTTCAAGAGGTTCCAAGCCAGTAATTTAAGGAACAGTTTTCCAACAATCTCCCACTTGACAAAGACTTACTGGCTTCCTCTAGACTTGGAATTCTATTGACGCTCATAGGCCCCAAGGCCCATTGAACTTTCACACCACCTGAACTTGTCCATTCTCACTGGATTTGATAATGCATCAACAACATTCTTCAATGTATCCACCTTCTCTAAGGAGACCCTTCCATCCTCCACCATATCCCTAACAAAGTGATACTGCACATCAATATGTTTCGTCCTGGCATGGAAAGTTAGATTTTTTTCCAAACAAATGGAACTCTGACTGTCACACCAAATAGTAATCTGCCTTACATCAAAACCAATATCGAAACACAAATGACTAAGCCAAACAACTTCTTTGCAGGCGTGTGTTGCTGCCATGTATTCTACCTTTGTAGTGGACAAAGCAACTACAGCCTATTGCTTGCTCATCCAACTGATTGCACCACCATTTAACATGAAAGTATATCCACTAGTGGATCTTCTGCTATCAATGTCCCCTGCCCAATCAGAATCCACATATCCATGAATGCTAAGAGTTCTTTGTGACTCGACCAAATTTCCATGGTAACACAGAGCACAATTTGAAGTTCCTCTCAGATATCTAAACACTCTTTTCATAGCATCCCAATGTGTTGTTCCTGGATTTTCCATAAATTGGCTAAGTACTCCTAGTGCTTGGGCAATGTCTGGCCTTGTACAAACCATTGCATACATTAAACTACCAACAACACTTGCATAGGGCACCC
Source organism: Sequoiadendron giganteum (assembly GCA_007115665.2). Taxonomy (NCBI): domain Eukaryota; kingdom Viridiplantae; phylum Streptophyta; class Pinopsida; order Cupressales; family Cupressaceae; genus Sequoiadendron; species Sequoiadendron giganteum. The sequence continues at coordinate 359,504,619 of CM021100.1, forward strand.
TGGTCTTGTCCTCCATCTCAATAGAATATTTTGGATAATCTTCAACAGATAACTTCGTTCCCTACAAAACTGGAACAACTAACTGCTTGCAATCATTCATACTGAATCTCTCCAAAATAGTGTTAATATACTTACTCTGGCTAACCCAAAGCTTTCTGCTCTTTCTATCCCTAGTTATTTCCATCCCCAGAATATAACTTGTTGCACCTAGATCTTTCATTTCGAACTTTGCAGAAAACTGAGACTTAAGATCAAAAATCATAGTCTTAATATTTCCTATGAACAACATATCATCCATGTATAGGGTAATAATAAGCACACGATCATTTTCAGATTTATAATACACACAATGATCATATTTTGATCTCATAAATTCCATTGACAACACAAAGGTGTCAAAATTTTGGTATCACATTCTAGGTGATTATTTCAAACCATACATAGATTTCTTTAACTTGTGGACCGGGCTTTCTTTACCTTTTCAACAAAGTGCTCAGGCTAGGACATATAAATTTCTCCTTCTATCTCTCCAAGGAGAAACGTTATTTTCACATCCATCTACTCAACCTCTAAGTCATACGTGGTTGCAAGTGACAACAAAAATCTAATAGATGTTAATTTAGCTATAGGGGAAAATATTTCTCCATAATCAATTCCCTCTACCTAGGAATATCCCTTTGCAACCAACCTCGCTTTATAATTTTCATCTTTTCCATCTAGATCAATCTTCTTCTGAAATACCCATTTACAGCCAATGAGATTTTTCCCTTTAGGAAAAGGTACCAAATCCTAGGTATCATTCTTCTTTAAAGATGCCATTTCTTCATTCATGGCTTCCAACCAAGAATTTGAATCAGACATATTAATTTCCTCTTTCATAGTCCTAGGGTCATCAGTGCTAGTAATAAAAGCAGAGGCATAGTTTGAATCCAACATAGAGAAACCATACCTATCAAGTTGATGTCTTTCACATATAGACCTTCTTATTGGCTGAGGTTGTGGTTCTTCTTCTTCAAAACTCTTAGAGCTACTAGAACTCTCCTTAGTTTTAGGTACACCATATACTTCCTCCTTTTCTAGAGTTTGAGGAATTTGAACTACATCATTCTTCTTTTCTTTTTTATTCATCTCAAATTGCGGATCAACTACTGAAGGCTTCAACTCCCAAAATGTTACACGTCTGTTGTACACAAACTTCTTAGCATAGGGATTCCAAAGCTTGTATCCCTTCACACCAATTCCATAGCCAATGAAGATACATTTAACAACCTTTTTCTCCAACTTAGATCTTTTCTCATTCAGTACATATGCATATGCCTCATAGCCAAAGACACAAATATGTCTCAGAGAGAGCTTCTTACCAGACCATGCTTCCAAAGGTTTTTTTTCAACAAGAGCATAACAAGGTGAATGATTTATCGGGTAACATGCTATAGCCACAACCTCAACCTAGAACTTCTACTCTATACTAGGACTGCTCAACATACTCCTTGCTCTTTCCATTACCATCATGTTCAACCTTTCAGCAACTCCATTTTGTTGTGGAGTATAAGGTGTAGTTTTATGCCTTTAAATCCTATGGTCTTTGCAGTACCTTTTGAAATCTACAAAATAAAACTCATCACCATTATCCATCCTCAAGCATTTGATTTTCTTTCCAGTATGATTCTCTACCAAGTTTTTAAACTCTTTAAAATGAGTAAACACTTCTGATCTACTTTTAAGAAAGTATACAAATTCCCTTCTCGAGTAATCATCAATAAAATAAACATAATATCTAGACTTCAATAACAAAGGAACATTCATGGACCAAATACATCAAAATGAACATAATCCAGTACACCAAAAGATTTATGAGGACTCAAATAAAATGAAACGTGGTGTTGCTTTCCATAAATGCAATGCTCACAAAAAATGAACTCAAGGTTACAATCAACAAGCCCTTCAACAAGATTTTTATTGTTCAAGGTTTTTAAACCTTTTTCACCTATGTGACTGAGTCTATGATGCCACAACATGGTTTTCTCTACTGAGAGTTTCACCTCCAAGGAATTTACACCCAAAATAGTTGCATCCTCCTTCTCTACACAAGCAGCTTTTCTTGACTTTATAGAGACATTATTACACTAAACGAGATGTGCATCTAGCTTGTACAGAGTGCTAGTTCATACACCCTTAGCCAACACCATTGTGCCTCTAGCCATCTTACATCCTTTACTCGATAAAGAACCTTCCACACCAAAAACATTAATCTTACTAACAAAAAGTAAGTTACGAGCCAAACCTGGTATGTGTTTTACATCACCAATCCTTTTGATTCTTCCATCAAGGAATTGAATTTTGACTCTTCCACTACCAACAATCTCCAATGTTAAATCACTTGCTAGATACACCCTTCCCGCATCATACTTTTCATACTTAGTGAACCACTCTCTTTGTGACATCATGTGGAAAGATGCACCTGAGTCAATTAGCCAGACATCATCTGATGTCTAAGTCACCAAGGCTGCAATAAAGGCATATGCATGACTCTGAGAAGATTCATTATCCGAAGAGTTAGTCTTCTTCTTATTCTTCTCCTTACAATCCTTTCAGATATGACCTGGCTTCCCACAATTCCAACATTTCACCTTGAAATTTTTACCAAGAGACTTTGATCTCCCTTCAAATTTGGATTTAGACTTCTTGTCCTTCTTCTTACCTCTCTCCTTTGATCTACCCCAAATAGTAAGAGCCTCTTTGGCCATCTCTAAAGACTTCCTCCACATTTCTTCTGATAGTAGAGAGGCAACCACGTCTTCCATCTTGAAAGTAGTTTTTGTACTTCCAATAGCCATTACAAGATGATCCCAAGTGTCAGGCAATGAACATAACAAAATCATGTAACGATCCTCCCCCTCTATCTTCACACCCATAGATGCCAACTAAGAAACACATATTAAATGTGTTTATATGGTCTGCTATAGATGCACCTTCTTCTATCTTCAAGGAGTACAACTTCTTCCTCAGGAATAACTTATTCACCAGAGACTTTCTCTGATAAACATCACCAAATTTCTTCCATAATGAAGCTGCAGACTTCTCCTCATGAACATTCGGGAGTATAGAATCGACCAGAAAAAGTCTTATCAAGCCTCTAACTTTTCTATCTGTGAGGTCCCAATCTTCTTGTTTCATATTTTGTGGTATAGTTCTAGAAACAACAACCCAGAGGTTTGTATCCACTAACAAGTCTTCCATTTTGAGTTTCCACAGCTCAAAATTTTCACCATTGAATTTTTCAATTTCTACTCTCCTTGAAGTACTCGCCATCTCAAATAGAAAATGGTTCTCACTTTGGAAGACTCCCACTGATATAGGATTAGTACAAAAAACTAGTCCTACTAACAATGTAATGCCCCGCCACGCAACCCTAGAGGAAGTTTCAATTCACTACAAAAGCGTACTAATTTTTTTTTTTTTAAATGAATTAAATATACATGTTCACCTATAATTGACAACCTCCCCTAAGGCTACGTAACTGAGATTACTTAATTCCCATCAACATACATCATCTAAATTACATTGCATTAAATAACTCAAGAATGGCATTCATTTAACATAAGTAAATACAAGATAAGAATAGATTAACCATCACATAATTCCATTACATAAACCATTACAAGATTACAATCCTCATTCCCAGAATGAGTAAAAATACATAAGAGTATAATAATTACAAGATCCACCTCATAACAACAAGAGGGGTAAATACAACTGATAACAAGAAGAATTACAATAGTACAAGAAGAGTATAAAAATAACCGCAAGCTGTCCAACTGGATGTATCACTTCCATGAACTGAAGATCAAAGGGGGACCCAACAGTTTTGGTGCATGTTCCACCCAACCTAGTGATACCCGAAGGCCCACCCCCCATGCTAGGAGATAGTAAAAATACAACATGGACAAGAAATCTACTACCTCTAACCAAAGGCTGACTAACTGAACAAACTGACTCAACCATACATATGCACAAAATAAATCTAACACTAACATGGTTACATTGCTTCAAGATATAATAAAATCAAGTGTGCTAAAGAAACCATACACACAACATATACTCAAGGTTATCCTAGATAGAGTGTCATCGCAAGGAGCGTCATGAGATCTCCTCTGGGCATCCTTCATAGGATGCGGTAATCCTGGTGACCTCAACCGAATCTCGGCCCTCATACTCACTCAAGCGAAATCAACTACCTTTCGTATGGACAAGCTAGTTGACCTTGCCATTCTAGGCCTTCTCACTCACCCCAAGTCTAAACAAGCCCTTGTGTCTGCGAGTGAGGTTAATTTTGTCTTGGTTAATGTGAATGCATCCTAGTAATCTAAGTACTTTTCTTTAATTATCACTTCTTAAAATCACTTTCAAAGGTTACCCGGTTTACCTCTTTGGGCTCTAGCCCCTAACAAAAGCCACTCCTCTAATGGATAACTCACTACTCAAATCTAGACTCCAAGTGTGACTCTAGTGTTACAAAACTGAATAACTCAGTCTCTCATAATCTAGGAGATGACAAATAAAGAATCTCACTCCAACACTTGGAGGAAAACAAACTCACAAAGCACTACCCAAGGAAAACGAACCTTAACTAACATGGGAATGACCCACATACACTGGAAGACTTTACAATAATTACACAAATCAGCCTTTCCCAAAGCATCCACTTAAAAAGGGTAATAACATAATAATGCATTGATAAAGAAAATACACTATGTTTGGATATCTTAAATCCATATTTCTACTTAATGCATCTCGCAGGAAATAAAATATTATCTTTCTAAATCTTCACTAAAACACAATAATTCCTTCATTAAATAAATAATTTTCTCAACCATATTTACCCATGCACGTGATTCATTTCAGTTTAAATTTCTCTCCAAAACTTGTATGCAACATATGTCTAAATCATAATGTACAACATATAAATATATATATATACTTAAATTTAGAAATCAACATACCATATATATTTAAATACATATTATATATATATATATATATATATATATATATATATATATATATATATATATTCAAAACTATATTTACAAATGATAACCTCTGATTTTGACCTCCCGTTTTACTAAAATTTTGTCAGAATAGTAAATTAATTAAATCTGTACAATATCCAAACTTAAAATTTCTTTTTCCCAAATAAAAATATATATATAATATATATTATATACTAATATATATAATATTAAATTATATATATACATTTACATTAACAAACTATGAAGTAAAATTCTTTTGCAATAATATCCAATTACAACTAGATTATGCCTCGAATTAAAAATTCGCTAAAAACAAAAATAAAGGCAAGGCCTGTAATCGGAGGGTACCACCGGCCCGCATTGATAGTCGTGTACAATCACTGACCACTGTACACAATACAGTGGCCCACACCTTCCAAGGAAGGATGCGCTTCCATGGGCACACTTGATGCACCTTGCGATGACACTCTATCTAGAATAACCTTGAGTATATGTTGTGTGTATGGTTTCTTTAGCACACTTGATTTTATTATGTCTGGAAGCAATGTAACCATGTTAGTGTTAGATTTATTTTGTGCATATGTATGGTTGAGTCAGTTTGTTCAGTTAGTCAGCCTTTGGTTAGAGGTGGTAGATTTCTTGTCCATGTTGTATTTTTACTATCTCCTAGCATGGGGGGTGGGCCTTCGGGTACCACCAGGTTGGGTGGAACATGCACCAAAACCGTTGGGTCCCCCTTTGATCTTCAGTTCGTGGAAGCGAGACATCCAGTTGGACAGCTTGCGGTTATTGTTATACTCTTCTTGTACTATTGTAATTCTTCTTGTTATCAGTTGTATTTACCCCTCTTGTTGTTATGAGATGGATCTTGTAATTATTATACTCTTATGTATTTTTACTCATTCTGGGAATGAGGATTGTAATCTTGTAATGGTTTATGTAATGGAATTATGTGATGGTTAATCTATTCTTATCTTGTATTTACTTATGTTAAATGAATTCCATTCTTGAGTTATTTAATGCAATGTAATTTAGATGATGTATGTTGATGGGAATTAAGTAATCTTGGTTACGTAGCCTTAGGGGAGGTTGTCAATTATAGGTGAACATGTATATTTAATTCATTTAAAAAAAAAAAAAATTAGTATGCTTTTGTAGTGAATTGAAACTTCCTCTAGGGTTGCATGGTGGGGCATTACAAAAAAGGATAACACAACTGGCCAGGCTCTAATACCACTTGAAAGGAAAATCAAGGTGCGAAATACGCTTTCCTAATGCTAAAACCTCTGAGGAGAAGTGCAAAATACCATCATTTAAAAATTTCTAGCATTTAAGATGCACAATCACAGTATAAAAGGAAAGACAAAAATAAAACACACACACACAGATAACACCAAATATACATGGGAAAACCCTTTCGGGAGAAAAACCCACCACACCAAGAGAAGTCACTTTGTATTATAGTAAATAGATAACATACAAAGTTATAGACCTCACTCTCTGATCGTTAGCTCACAACAATAGACTTCAATTTGAATACACTCACTATTATAATGCTATTACATCATACAATGAATCCTATCTTACTATCACCTTGGTCTCTCTCACCGTGTTTTTCATCTGTTCTTTTCATATCATTCAACAACCAATGGGGAAGAGTATTTAATTTCATACTTCACTGACAAAAAAACTAGATCTCTTATCAAATCACCCTACAATCATGCATCGGTCTGCCCAAGCATTTAATCCCATCATAGAGAATTACCTAAATTTGGGTTTTGTCAACCACCAAATTAGATCTTACAGTTAATGCATGTATATCGCTTCCACAAATTTAAACATTCGGCCAATCATGTTGATTTACAATGGCAATGTAAAATCAATGAAATTAATTGTACTACGTGTGGCAGCGTCATTCGTTCACCACCTTGTCTATCGAGTTAGATTGGTCAAACTATGCGCTCGAGCACTTTACCAAACCACCACACCAAGCTAATGAGATCACTGTGGTATGGTGGTGTCACTGCAGTACCGCTCCAAGGTTGACAACCCTTCGCGGTATGGAGGTGGCACCACATGACCGCTAGTTGTTCCAAACAACCTCATGGTACAGAGGTAACTGCTCATTCACCTGATCGTCTCAGTCTATAGTGCCATCGTGCTGACACTGAATTACCTTTGTGGTTAAGCGGTGAGAATTTTTTGTTGTCCACCATTTCCACCGCATTACCGTGCTCTAACTAAATGACCTTTGTGGTAGAGAGGTAATCGTCCTCTCCGACCACCACAATTTCACTGTGCTACCATCATGCATGGAGAAGCCTTCTGCTATAGGGAGGTAACACCACCAAGCTATCTGAAGTCCTCCATGGTAAGGAGGTAGTTGTCTATCTACCTGACCGTTTCCCTTCACCGTGTCACTGCTAAGGCATGAAAGGATCTTCGCGGTATGGCGGTGCCATTGCCCAACCGTCGGGCAGTGAGGAGTCTATTGTGGTATGGCGGTAACACTGCCCAACCACCAGACTGATAAAGGAGGTATGTGGTAAGGAGGTAAACTATGTAAGCATGCCTCCTATGAAAGCTTCCAATGGTGCAATGGTAAAGGCACAATCATAAAGAAATTTTTCCAAGACTTCAAGAGGTTCCAATCCAATAATTTGAGGCAAAATTTTCCAACATATAGATATGTATGTATTTCAAAGAAGATGTAAATAATGCACCTACACACTCTTCCCAGAGTTGATTTCTTTGTGAAAATAGATGTTATTTCTTTGAACCTTGACAAGGCATTCTTCAAATGATATTCTATATATTAACTATTGTATACAGCATTGAATCCTTCTTCCTTATTATTTCTTTTCCCTCGTATTGTTGATGTGTATATAAAAAAAATTAAAAGATTAAAAAGATGAAACAAAAAAAATGGAATAATAAATTGTATATTAACTATTGTATGAATCATTCAACCCTTTTTTATTAATCCTTTTTCTTCATATTATTGATATCTGTACAAAAAAAATGAGAGATCGTGTTGTGTTTTGAGGTTATAGAGCTCGTAGTCAGTCATCGGCATTGCAACTCTCATCTTTTGAAAGAGAAGCCCCAACAATGTTGGTGGACTTTGGCTCTACCCAGGCTGATGAACAATCCTCAAGCAGGAGTCTTGTAAGTCTATTCCTTGTTTTGTGATATATATTCTAACTAATTTATATTCAAAATCTTCATCTTTGTTTTTCCTTTCGATTTGCTAGCCATTTGGGAGTCACCTATGTGTTAGGGGGAAAAACGTTAAAGTTTCAACTGTATTGGCATTTCTATTAGCTTCTAGACTTGTGTCACAACCATCAATATCTCATTGCTTCCGCTTGCCTGAGTGAAACTAGCATGTAGGATACAAATGTGCATCCAGCCTTGACAAAACATGCAATACGATCTATTGATGCTGGAGATGTTTCATCTCCAGTTCTCTAACTAATGCTTTTTCAAAAAATAGGAGGTGATCAAAGCCTAGTTGACCACTACAAATTGATCCTCTCTAATGGAACCCAAATGCAAATAGGTACTTTTCTGTAAAAATACAATGACCTTTTATTTACAGGGGCATTGAAAATAGGTTCCATCTTGTGCTTGACTAACTATTTGTGTAGGAAGCTGTGGGAGTCAAGGTTAGATATTGTTCTACATTACATGTACTTGTTTTATGCTTTCTTGTTAGTTGAGATTGTCTTTAAAAGTATTTGATGTTCGCTTGATTCCAGGACGATTGTCATATTGTCCTTAGATGTCAAAATGTCAGATTGCCACCTAATTGGAAAACCTAGATATCTGTTTAGAGATAAAGAAGAAGAAAATAGTTGTTTGTGGCTCACCCTCCCCATCCAGATGAGCCTCGACATTTGGGATGAATACATACCCAAGACAACAAAATACTCCTGCATATATCATTTATGTTAAAGGACTCAATGTTTACCAAACCAAATGGACAATAAAAGGTCGAGTAACAAAAATTTAAGGGACATGCATCATTACAACAAACAGGGACGTGAGGGCCAAGTATTCAGCTTTGACATTATTGATAGTGAGGGAACAAAAATACGAATCACTTGTTTTAATGACAGCAGAATTGCATTATGATATGGTTGAGGTGGGTCGTACTTATTGTGTGTCAAAGGGCTTAGTGAGACAAGCAAATAGGGAATTTAATAAGTTGAAAAACCATATGGAAATCATTTTGGATCAAAACTCAATGTTTAAATGTTCTAACGATGAGGCCTTTGTGCCAGATAAAGTATTTAAATTCATCCCAATTAATGAAATTACAAATTGTATAAATAACAGTTTGATTGATATTATTGGGGTTTTCATGCATGTGGGAAAGGTATCGACTATACAAAGAAAGGATCAGTTTGAAACAATTCAGAGAACTGTTAAACTTAATGATTTGTCATCCTTTTGCATCAATGTTAATCTGTGGGGCTCAAATTGGGAAGCAAAGGGTGATGATATAGAAAGGTTGTACAACCCTCCTTCGGTTGTCATCCTTTTTGTTAAAAATGCACATGTTGGGTATTTCAATGGAACGGTACTAAACACAACCGCATGGACTCTTCTATACATAAATCTTGGCATCCCAAAAATGTAACCCTTGGCCCAAAGAGGACATATTGAGCCACTTGTTGCTGAGCCCACTCGGATGGTCCCTCAAAAGGTTTCTTTGGAAAATGGAAGAGTCACCATTTGATATATCTTGGATCACTGCCTTGGCTTGCCAGAAACTTTGCAAGCTACTCTTAAGGAAATAGTAAAATATATAAAAATGATGCATTTTGTTATGTTGCATGTCTGTTGCATGCCAATGGTAGACAATACAAGAAAAAGTGTGAAGAATCCATGCAAAATACATGGTTCTGCCCTAAATGCCAAACAAAAATAGTTGATTGTGACTTTCGATATTTATTGCAGCTAAAGATGGAAGACCACACAGGCAAGATTTGGGCTACTACTTTTGATGAGGCTGCAACAACCTTATTGCAAATGTTAGAAAAATAGCTTTACATGTTGTAATCTGAGTCTTCTACTAAAATGATTTCCGATTTTGTTATCAATCGTGTCACATATAGCTCATTTGTTTTCACTATTCTTATTAAAACTCAAACCTATAATTTAGAAACAAGGATGAAAACAACAATAGTCAAAGTTACAAGAATTAACTTTGAAGCTAAGCGCAAGTTGTTGCTGTCAGATCTGTCTGCAATTTTTGTTGCCCTTCAAGAGTCTCCATAGATAGTTGTTGTACTTCCTTGAATTCCAAACAACCATGCCTAATTGTGACTTTGAACATTTGTTATAGTTTTTGTTGACCGGACATTTTTTTCCTTCTCTTTCTTTGCACTGATTGTCACATCAAAACACCTTTCCTTTCTCTTGATGTTGTCTTGCTCCTCGTGTAATTGGTAATATATTAAACAATGAAGTTTAACTTATAATGTTTAACAAAACAAGATACCCTTATTGTTTTCTATATTATTTATGTTTCTTAGACTTTGGTTCCGGTTTAAGTGTATGTTCTTGATTTTATTTTATGTTGTTTGGCTATATAGTTATGTCATCCTGCGTAACACATGTATTACTATTTACAATTGTTCTTATATATACTTGTGTCCACATGGTTGTATGCATGTATATATGTATGTATGCATGTACACAAATACATATGCATGTAATTGAAATTTCTCAATGCATACAAAATTTTGATACATATATGTGTAGATATATGTGCCTATAATGGATTTGTATGTGTATATGCATGCAGACTTGAATATTTATAGCTATGTCTAACTTGTTTTAATATCAATATTGTTATTTGCTTCTTTTCTATTTCAATTTCCATGTAGTCTTCTCTCTCCACATTTTTTCTTACTATAATGTTCGCTCCCTTGAATGCATGGCTATTGAATGCTCTCTTGCCTCTTTATTCATAAAAGCACATGACATATGGTTATTTTTCACTTTCTTGCAATTGCATAAAACTTTGTTTTTGTTATAATATTCTCTATGTGATGTTTAATGATGACTATTCTCTATTCCCTCTGTAATTGTTTTATGATTTTGGGTTGGTCCAGCTTATTAAAATATGTTGTTGCATAGGATTAAGATACAAAATATAATGGAAATTTTTTCATTTGATTTATGTTGTTCTAATCTTTTTTTGAATGTTCTGAGTGCATACAATATCTTGATAGAGTTCTATATAGATATATGTGTCTGTGATGTATTTGTATGTGTGAGTATGTATTTTTGTACATGCATGCAATGCTTCTTAAATGTTTTCCCTACTACTTTCCCATGTCTAATCATAATTTCATTTTGGATATGGATATCATACAGACGTTTGCTATAATGTTTCTTGTGTATGTTGTGCAACTCAATCTACAGCTCAGTACTAAACAAATTTTTATTGAAAATAACATAAACTCCTCAATTAGTCTGGCAAGTTTTAAATGCAAGGTATTATTGCAACCAATGCCAATATATGAAACACATGCATTCAACAATGTTGTCGTGACAAGCTGTACCAAGCGATGTTTGTTTCTTGTGTACAACTAGCATACACGTATATGTGCATTTAAACTTATCTACATTTCTTTTACATGTAGTGACAACTTTGGGTGTGCATATGCATGTATGTTGTTAGCAAAAATGTTCATCACTATAGTGGCTCAAAATTTTTGTAGCAACTAAATCTACAAAATAACAGTCAACATTGCCTTATGGAGAATAACATAAACTATTCAATTTATTTTCTAACTTTAGAACTCTAAATATTATTGTGGCCATAGGAAATATATGGAAAGCATATATGAAACAATGTTGTTATTGCTCTATTTTATTGCTTTGCAACCATCGTGTGTATATAGAAACCATAAATCAAATAATACTAATTGCTTTCTAGTGATTGCCTCTATATGGAGACTACTAGCCAATAGGCTATATGTGTGAACTTTGGACGGAATTTTCGTTAGCCTTCCCAATTTCAAAGTTGTTGGGAAGCAATCAAAAATCCATATATATTTTTATTTGCCTCTACATACATATATATTGGTGTACATTTTGTTTTCCTCTCGCGTCTTTATCCATTGGATATGTTCAATGCATATATACAAATTTGTTGCCCTAAAATATGTTAGGACAAAAAAGTATGAGTTGTTTTGTTTTATTTTCCTTTTCTTGTGTGCAGATATGTATGCATGTCAAATTAGATGTAGACAACATATATTCCTCCCTATCTTTATTATTTTTAGAAGGTAGTTATTATTTGTTTCCTCAGCAAAAGGGAATTCTTATAATAATAGGGTTTATATTAGGCCTAATAAGAAAAATTGATTCACCATTCATAACAAATCTATTCAAAACCTCCCCCACAAAATGAGAACCATAAATGAAACAATATTGCTTTCAACATCAAGCCAAATGAAAAATCCACACACAACACATGATATTATCTCTTTTGCAACCATAGACATAAAATGGTGGCGATAAATGATGCAATATAGCCTAAACTAGAGAATTGCAACCATCACCATAAAATGAAAGCCATAAATGAAACAATATTGGTAAGAATAGTCACCCACATGGGAAAACGTGCAAATATCATTTTTTGCTATCTTTCCCACATTGCACCCAAAATTCATCCCTGTGTGTAGATATGTATGTATGTGAGGTCAGATGTAGAGAACATTCATATATACTTCTTCCTATGTTTATTCTTTTTAGAAGGTAGCTACTTCTTTTCTTTCACTATGTCTATACTTAAACTTCTCCATAGGAATTAATTGCTACTTGCCTTTGCATAGCCTTGCATCTATTCATTCACAATTGTCATGACACCTAACAAAAGAATGGGTACATATGTTTCAATTGACAGTTACAGTTTTGTTGTTCAAAATCTGCATCTTGCATTTATTCAAATTGCTTATATCAACTGAAACATGTGGTACCTATTCTTCTATGAAGAAATTGTCTCAGGCTTTGGATTTTCAAGTTCTTTTTTCAATAAAAAAAGGGGGGGCATGATCAACAACATGTGTCAAATTACATGTAGCCACATATACTGAAAAACTAAAGAAACATAGCGAATGTCTATGAAATTTTCAATAAGCCATTGTTGGGCCTTGTTGTGTTGTTATACCTACTATCAGATATGTGAGTAAGGAGAGTAAGCTTTTATGATAGTGTAAGTTCAATCACGCATTCTCCACCTTCACCTTCTATGAAGGTGATTAGAGGTTATTTTGAGTTTTTTGCATAGGGAAATGGTTGCAAAAGTAAAAGAAAAGGTGTTTCCTACAATATTTCTTTGCTCGCTTCTTATAGCAAAGCTAGTGAGAAGAGGTATGTTTGAAGCAAGTGGGAAAAGGTGAATAACAAAAAAAACCTTTATGATTTTTTTGTTTCATTTGTGGTCTACATAGACATTCGTTATGTTTCAAAAGGCTTTAGAAGGCATGTACCACTTACAACCATCACCACTACATGGAAACCATGCAACAATTAATGTTGATGCCATTTTTTTTGCCCTCTCTATCAACACAACAAGTGGTTTTAATAAAAAAAAAAGAAAAACACGTGTTAGCTTCTCCCCAACTGCTAGAAGGCTTCCAAACTGGGAAAGGCTAATGAAAATCCTAACCAAAGTTCAATCTAGACTACCTTCCATTATCTTGTAGTCTATTTTCTCCCACAATAGTGAACCAAGTCGTCTGTACCACCTACCATTTCAAACCTCAGGAATCATAACACTCGCTTATGTCGAGACCAGGCTTCGGTTGAGCTTCAAGTGCAATTGGTTGTTGTGGAATTTATGTGAAGGTGCTTTCATGTTATTTTTTGTTCTTTGGATGGGGAGATGGTTACAAAAGCACTACAAAAGTGTCAGTTGTGATAATTCTTTGCCCATTTCTTGCAAGCATGGATTTGCTATATAACACTTAAAAATACAATTTACCATTCCAAGAATATCGCATAAAATAAACATACCTGGATTAGGATATATCAATGTTGTTTGCATCTGCTATGATTTACATACATATATATACATAGGGGAAATACATTGTCCACCACTGTCCAAAATGGTGATATCACTATTCTATACAGTGCTGGCAATTCAGGTTATCATTCCAAAAATGTCCCAGTATCTATCAATGTTATTTGCATCTACTATGATATGCATCTAGATCTGTACATTGCATTATTCATCACTATGGTCAATCGTTGCATCAATGTTCCATATAACAATTAAAATAGAGCTTGTCATTGCAAGAATGTCCCAACAAAATAAACATACAAATCAGTATGTATGAATGTTCTTTGCATCTACAATGACATACATACATATCTACACACATGGGAAATCCATTGTCCATCGCTCTCATCAATGGTCTCATCAAGAAGAATTTTCTATTGGTTTAGTAACAATCCCGCCATCCGAAAAATAGAAAACAAGTGATTTGTATTTTTGCTTGCTCACTCTAAATAATGTCAAAGCTGAATATTTGGTCCTCAAATCCTTGTTTATTGTAATGGTCATTTTCCCTTTTTAGTTGTCAGATGACCTTTTATTACCCATCATCTACCTATTTTTTATATGTAACTCCACATACATACATTTCCACACATTATTTCTGTGTCTATATATATCCAAGGAACAACCCCCTGCAAATGCATCCAAGGCATACAATGCTTGTATACCTGCTTGGAGAACAAAATCTCCATTAATATATAAATATGATCAAGTGCAAGCATCATTTTGTTATGCTTCATTTTATACTTGCCATGTGCACATCTATTTGTTTCTGACATTAAATACAAACAAGATTCATATCTTTGAAGATTACTTATGGATATATACAGTGTAACAACCTACGATGGTCCACGTGCCCAATATGGTAGGGTGTAGAGCAGGCTTCCTTTTGTTGTATTTCATTTTAGTTTATTTTCCCTATGTGTAGATATGTATCTATGTTATTATTTCTTTTGGCTTCAAAAAATACTTTCTTGAATGATATACTATATATTAATTGTAATAAGGAACATTGATTTCACCATACATCAGTGGTGCACGATGTATGTTCTTGCTATGCGTCGATCCACCTTTCTTTTTTGGTAGATACTGCAGGATAGATACTAGAAATTACAAAGCACTATGAATTAAACAAGAGGATCATCTCCAAAAATTGTGTTCATTGCCACCATCATGAAATGTTGGTGTTCTTAATGGTAACTATGCTACTTCTCTTTTCCTCTTCATTTCCACGTATATATAATTTGCACCATTTCTAAATTGGCTTGCTTATCATTTTTTGTATCTAACATGTAATTGTGACATTGCATATTTTCCTCTGTCACATTATAGAATTGTTTACATTTCATAATTTAGATATTGGTTACCAATGAAATGTGTACACCTTGCTAAACTTCACATTTTCCTTGTTTGTGCATATATTTGTGTTCAACCATTTTAGATTGCAACTACATTTAGTTTATATACAAGGTGCAGTGATCTCCAAAATTCTAAACAAATTTTCTGTTGCATGTTTGCATGGTGTATGGCTTTTTCATGCATTCTAACTATATACAATGTAAGGCTATATATTTTACCCCATCTCTTATTTTAGAATTGCATGTCAATTTATTAAAAAATCTATAGCATTGATTTGAAGACAACTAATTCTCTCAGGTCTAATAGCAGTTTTTTCAGCATTCATCAAACTGGTGGACAATTACTATTCTTGCTCAGGGGTTTGGTGAGAGCCCATGAGGCTTCATGAGCCAATATGGTAGGGTGGAGCGAAAGCCTCCTTTTTTGGTGTTCATACTGCAACCCATTCCATGCACAAGGTATTTCAATATTTTTTTTAATTGTTGTGTTCTATTACAACTACATTGCATATCATTTCTTATACATTGTACAAGTCTTTAAATTTCTTGATTTATTTATTGTCTATCAATGGTATGTGTTTATTGGACTAAAATTCACATTATTCTTTCATCTTTGCAAACCATACTCAAGCCAAAGAATCCTCCTTTATGGATTTTTTGATGCTATTAGATCTTCTATAAACTCAACATGGCCCGAAACATTGCTTTCACCATTGATTAAAGAATGATGGTGTTCTTAACAGTAACTATATTGCTGCTTTGTCCCTCTTCATTTCCATACATATAGAATTTCCACCATTCTCAAAATAATAAATACCTTTACAATTGCACATTTGCATGGTGTATGGCCTTCACCGATATTTTAAGTGTATATAATGTAAGGCTATATATCTTTTATCATACCTCTTATTTCACAACTGCATGCCAATTTATTAAAAAACTCTGTAGCATTGATTTAAAGACAACCAATTTTCTCAAGTCCCAAAGTATTATTTTCACCATAGATCAAAGTGGTGCAAAATTAATGTTTTTGCTCAAGGGTTTGGTGAGAGCCCACGAGTCTCCATGACCCAATATGGTAGGGTGGAGAGCACACCTCCTTTTTCCATGTCCATACTGTAATCCATTCCCTACACAAGGTATGCCAACATTTTTTTAAATTGGTGTGTTCTATTACAACTGAATTGCATATTACTACTTATATGTTGTACATCTTTAAATTTCCTCCTTTATCTATTGTCTATGAATGACACCTGTTTATTGCACTAAATTTCACATTATGCTTTCACCTTTACAAACCATACTCAAGGCAAACAATCCTCCTTTGTAGATGTTTTTATGCCATTAGATCTTCTATAAAGTTAGCAAGACCCGAAACATTGCTTTCACCATTGATTAAAATGGTGGATAATTTATTCTTTTGCTTGGGGGTTTGGTGAGAGCACATGATGCTCCATGATCCAATATGGTAGGGTGGAGAGAATGCCTTCTTTTTGCTCTTTATACTGCATTCCACCAGATGCACAAGCTATGCCTATATCTTCCATCCCTTCTATTACAGGTGTGATGCATATTATCTACTATAAATTACACAACTCTTTATATCTCCTGATTTAGATATTGTCTACCAATGACAAATGATCACTGCACTCAACTTCAGATTTTGTTGTTATTCTTGCAGAGCATACTACAACCATAATGCGGATTTTGATGAAGTCATGTGTTATAACCGACCTTTCACAATTATCACATTGACTGCAAGATCAGTTATAGTGGTCAAATAAACAACTACATCCTTATAGACACTATATTAATTGTAATAAGCAACATTGATTTCACCATTGACTAGGATGGTGGATGATGTATGTTCTTGCTCAGGGGTTTGGTGAGAGCCCATGAGGTTCCATGACCCAATATGCTAGGGTGGAGAGCATGGCTCATTTTTTTGTGTTCCATTTTTTATTTACTGTTAATTTTTTGTGGGTTTCTGTCTATGACTTTCATTCTGTGATTATAGTTGCAACAGAATAAAATAGTTAATGTTATACAATTTTTCTGTTGTTCCATTGGGTATTCTTGATTATTGTTCTATGGCTTAGTCTATATTGTTTTAATTCTAGATATGGCACTATTGAGAAAAGAGTATATTGTTTGTTAAAAACAGTATTGTTTCATTTATCATTGGTGTTTTGTGCCTATCGTTTTGCATAATTTTTCTCACATAAGATTCAGAGAAGATTGCTATATTTCATAGTCTATATAATAAGTATAATATTAAATATTTTTTTGAGCATTGATTACATTGAGACAACAATCTCTATTTTTAAATCTTGCACCCAAAAAGCTTACATATAATCTTTCCACATTAGCTTTCAAGTAATTCTATTGCTCTCTTGCCATTACCTACATGTATTAGTACCTTTATTTGTTCCCTCTCGTTTTGTTGTACATATATCGTAAAAGAGTTATTAATCATGCCATCAACACTCTTAAACGTCATCACTTTATATCTCTTTGTATGTATCAATTTCCTTTCAATGAGCTATAGTATAAATACATATCTGCACATGCTCTCCCTCATATTCCATCCCTGTCATTGGTGCTTTGGTCTGCCTATCAGCTCATCATTGCATGTCACTACACGCAACTGTTAGTTTTTACAAAAAGTAGAGCTAAGAGAAGAAGCTTCTCAAATACGCCAAGACAAAGAAGAGTCTAGAAACAACGTAGAGGAAAATAGAAGAAAGATAGAAGCAGGAGGAATGAAGAAATAAAAGTGGTTAGCGAGGAGAAAGACAAAAAGGCAGGGTAGATTAAATGTGCATAGCTGGAAGTCACGTCAGCCAACAGTCCCTTGTAAAACAGCAATAAAAGGCTGATCTCTAAGTTATATTAATATGCCATGATCGAACTAAATAGACCTTATAAAAAAATTAAAAAATCTTTGAGCAGATGTGCAGTGGATTCCTCCCCAACTTAAATTGACGTGTCATTTAAATCCCATTCCATCCGTCCATCCTAAGTAGACTGGTTTTGTTTGTATTAGTAATGTATAGAGCCACTGGATTAAAAACTGTACTTGTTTTCTGACTAATTGTTCTTCAGGAGTCAAGTTCGAGATGTCCATGAAATGAATGTTCTCCCAGTTTATGCTATTTTTCCTAGTTGTTATAATTCTCTTGATAATCTTTGTTGGACTACGTTTCATCCGTTTATTATCAATATACAGTTGTAAAAGGACAGCCTGTAATAATGTAAGGCAGTGCATCATTAATTAAAGATATTCCATCCCGATTGAAATGGTTTCAATGCCATATGAGATGTTTCTAACCACTACAGGCAGCACTATTCGTTTATTCCTTTTGCATTGCAATATATTCAATTATGTAACACTCTATGGGATGCTTTCAACTACAGTAGAAGCCATTGCTTTTTTGACTCTTAAAAATTTATTAGAAAAATGTTGCCGTAATCTTCATCTAGACGCCATTGCACTGTTCTGATTCTATTACAAATAGAAACCTAAAATGTTCACTTCATCTAGAAGATAAATGTGACCACGATTCTGAATTTATTGGAAGCTTTCAAATCACTAACAGATAAAAGTTGTCATTTATTTGAACAACACTAGAAAAACGTCAAAGAATTCATGAACTCCTAAGTAATGGTGATTAGCTAAATCTACCTAATGGGTAGATTTTCTTTACACATGGAGAGACCATTCAGACTAAACAGTTAGTGTAAGATTTGAGCATATCAGTTATTAACGTGTAGGATTTGTTTTCATCATAAACAACTAAACATCTTTCGCCTTAATAGTCAAATAGTCAATAAAATTTTACATCTCATCTACCTTTACTAACCGAAAAAAAATTAAATATCTATTTTATTTATGTTGTCTTACATCATCATAGAGGACAGACAAGGCCAAATCTGGGCCACAACGTTTGTAATGTATAGTAACTCCATTCCAAATGTCATTTACCCCAACTTAGCAGAGAAAGGGCAATTCTAAGGATCGCATCTCCTCTACTTTGGTAATTTTGAAGGGAAGATATAAGGCAAACAAGATGTTAGAGTGTAGGTGAACAAAGATTTTGCAGGAGGTAAGTAGTCAAATGCCTACCATGCAACTGCTAGTTTTTAATACTCGTTGCATTCATGATTTTTAGGGTGAGAAACATTCTCTAAAATTTTAAAAAAAAAATTCTCACAGTACTGTGGATTCAGGCCATGATCTCAATCTCGACAAATAGAGATGAATAACTTTGAAGCCTTGGTATCTTCTTCAACTGGCACGGCTTCGAAAATCCCTTCGGAATTCCGCTTTGATATAGCTATAGGCTATATAGAACACATTTTATCTCGTCTTGGGACACAGGTAAGGAATTTTTTCTGGTTAATTAGTTCAAGCTATTCATTCACTCGTAGTTTAGAAGTCACGCACGTTTATTACGGACTAGTCTAAAATGAAATAACACATCAAATTAAATAGAGCACGTAACAATAGTGATTCTATAAAACGTATATTCTATGCCTTGTCCTCTATAGACTCTATATTTTGATTCTATAACAAAACATCAGACTAAATTGGTATCAGATCGGACGTGTAGGGCTTTTACTCTAAAATACATGATAGCAGAACGGATGTAAAGAATGTGATGGCGCCCATTGCTTCAGATTTTTCAAAACTGTGTGAAGGTATTTCGGACGGTGCAAAACAGATTTCCAGTGAGGTAATCTTTCTGTCCAATTGAACAAAGAATTAATGCTACGAACCATGTTTTATAAAATCTAAAGACGCTTTTTAATAAATGTTTATTCGTTTGATGAAGGAAACTCCTCAATACAACATCTCTAACAAAGTACAAACAGTGGTGTCGGAATTGTTAAGAGGACTAGGGAATGCACATTGGGCTGGAGCGGCGCTTTTTGCTATTGCTACTGTGCTGGAAAGATTGGACAAGATTTCTACAAATAACAGGAATTGCATAGATCTTCTCAAAAGCATGCTTGACCTGGCAAAGTATAATAAAAAGCTGAAAGATATTGATGCTGATTTGGACATGGATATGTTAGCCAAAATGAATGACGCTCTTCATTTGATACTTAAAGCCTCAATTTTGTGTCATTCCTTTATAACATGCAACAAATTATCCAAGTATGTATGCGACCACCTAAAAACTACTATTTTTGGTTTTTGTTTGATGGTTTTATATATGGGCAGATAAAAAAACATTCATTTTTCTATAAAGATTTTCTTGATAAACTGAAGCATCTCTGAATGATCAAAAAGGTTCATAATGGCGAAGAATATTGATCGAGAACTTGTCGATCTGCGTGACAAAGTGAAAAGCCTGAAACTCGATCTGTTATTGCTTCTGAACATTGAACGGCTGAAAGCTCTTTACTCTGATACATCAAAGCAACACCATCCTACTGTAGAGAGGCAACAGAGTACTGATTCAGGTGATAATTGAGGAGTTTTTATTATCAGATTTGTTTTTTCAGCTGGATTCGATAAAACGTAGAATAGTGATTCCCTGGACGAAACCTTGTGATGTGAATTGTAAGACAATACTTCTGATGCATATGTTATTTAAAAATTTTCTATTTCTGGATCCGTTATTAATTTGGGATTTCAACTGTATATTAGCAGATGAAATGGCTGAAATACTGGAAACTGAAAACCGTGCAACAGCTTCTGAGATTGAGTGGGAAGAAGTCACTTCACGAGCAGCTGGTCAGTTACATAACAATACCAGGAAGAAACAGTGCAAACTGAGGAAAAAGCTAGGACGATCATTTTGCGCACTGGGCAGATTTTAAGTAAAGAAACTGCAAAAGTAACAGTGAAGGAAAACTAAAGTGATTTCATTCAAGTCAATAACACATATATATGTAGAAATTGAAATAGAGCAGAAAATGAAAAACACAAATAAAATCAGGAATTTGAAACACATAGCTCAATCCATAAAAGTATTATATTATATTGATTTTCAAAAATTAATTTTCATCACAGAACTGCTGCTCATCATTTTTACATTCATGCTTCTGCAAATTATATTCACCCTTCTTCACAATATTTTCTTTCCATACAGAGCTTCGGCTCTTTTCCCTTTTTTTTTACTCTTGAGAGCCTTTTTTTCACTATATTAAACGTCTGCATTTCTACCCACAATATACAACCCCATCACCTTATATGAAAGTCACGAAAAGAACGAATTCTTTACAATATTAAAGGCTAATGAATAAGCCATCAAAATCACATCTATTCGAAATAACAACAAGGACTAGATAATAAAAACATGTCGAAAACCATATTAAATACTGTCCTTTAACAATAAAAATCTGCTAGCACATACGCCACCAACAACCGCCGCTAGAAGGAAGGTCAACCAAAGTCAATCACCCACTACCGCTAAAGGTTTTGGAGAGGCTGCGGTGACCATGGTGACCAACACTAAATGTTAACCCGCATTACCGTGGTGACTAAGGAAGACGGTCGCGGTGTGGCAGTTGGCACCCTGGCACTTAGCAAATGGTCCACCGTAGTACCATCGATTGTTAGGGAAGCGACCGCGGTAAAACAGTAATTGTGATCCGACGGTTTGAAGACGGCCAGACACTGAGCAACGGCGAACACTGCTATACCATGAGGATTTTTAAAGTGACTGCGGTGGAGCAGTAACGGCTTCGAGCTGATGATGAAAGCAGCAATGACTATCACCGCGGTACCGCATGCGGTCAGGTGGGTAACCGCGAGAGGGCGGTAACAGCAGCCAGGTGGTTAACCGCATTGCCGCAGGCATCATGCGGTTAATGCGTGGTAGCGAGGTAACTGTTGAAGGAGACCACCGTGCAATTGTCGAATATGAATGACAAGACCGTGGTGATGTGGTAGACTAAGGGAAAGAAGAATGTGAAACCATAGAGAGGAGAGAGAAATTCTACGGTAGCTCGGTTGACACCGCCGAACCGTGAGTTGGTGAGTTTGAGGGCGCGGGGGCGCGGTAGGAGCAAGAAAGACTCGGGCGGGAGATGGGTGAATTCCCAACACTCCCCCATGAACACAGCTTCCGCCCACATTAACACCCAGTCAGTTTCTGTATGGATGAACTTATCTCTACTCTGCGCCTTGGTAAGTATGACTGCCTATTGCTCGTCCGACCTGCAAAACTCCAGACTATTATCTCCATTGTTGATTAGCTTCAGCTCTCCCCCTTAATGTCGACTTCTGCCAGCACGATGCATATCAAAATACTCTGAATGCTTCAGCATTGTCCATGTTCTCCAAATTTTCTTCTTTTCAATTTGAATCGGAAAAAATAAAATTATGCAAGTCATTTTCTCTCTTTTCTTGTAAGCTCCAAATTCTTATATATTTCCCTATTTTTAAATTTATCAACTACAACCTTGTGTTGTCATTCCATTCCTTCTTCCATCACTGATTTCCATTCATCTTAACAATCATTCTAATATTATTTCTCTTTACAACTCTGGACTCTTGAGAGTCCAAATAATTCATCATGCTAACTTTTGTTGACTGACTACAAACTCTTCTTGATCAGTTGGGACTGATTTATTTCTTTTCTGGAAATTCACTGAACTTTCTCCTTCTTAACTTCTGTCAATTTCATTCTTTCAATGAGGTGGTTTCAGATTACCACAAACTAACTATAGTAATTTCATTCATCACTTCCCATAGTGGCACTTTGCTGGTGCTAGGGAAACTTGACTTAAGTTGTTTTATTTGATGTTTTGATACTACCTTCAGAATGTTGTTGCATTTCATTATGTTATTTATTTCTCCAATGACAGTAGTTGAATACCGGCATTCTCTTTCTCCTTGTTTCATAAATCAAATCAGCATTTTTTAAAAACCTCAACCTCTTCTTTCTAATGGAATTATTTCCATTGTGGCTATTGCCATACAACTCATGACACTTTTTATCAGTTGTAACTTTTCAAACTTGTCTTCAATCAAGAAAATTTTCTAATTTCTAAAACTTGCAATTTTCCATTTATCATCACATCTTATTCTTCATACAAAGAAAACACTTTTGTTGCAAGACATTGAGAGCTACAGTTCTGATTCTTTCCCAATACTATTGACTGTATCTTTCAAAACTTTACCCAAGATAGTGAACCTTAACAGCTGCGGCTGTGACCTCTATTTTATCCATTCATATTATGTCTTCTCTCCAATGCAGAAACAAAAAATTTATTACAATCTTCCTGACAACTTCATATACCTATAATTCAAAACATTCTAAAACATTTCATTGAAAAATTCTTGGCAGTTGTTGTCGTATAAGACTTTTAAGTTTTGCAAAGGTAGCATCAACTACTTTCTAAATTTTTATATCTCCTTACTCATGACACATCTATTCTCAAACTTAGAAGTACTTGAGACTTCATCTTGCATAATTTTGTTCCTTGATTTCAGCAATGTTTTCTCACTTTACAAAACAGTCAGAATTTTCAACACACAAAAATAAAGCCATTCATCTTACCCTTTCTGTTGCAACTGCGGTTTCAACATCTTTGGTACCAAATCTTTAAAACATTAACAAGGTACTTTCACAATCTGAAGGTGTCTCATTAGACATCAATTTCTTTTCACTCAAAATATTTTTCATTCCTTGTGAACATTCATACCTCGCAGAATTTCCATTGACCTTCACATATGAACACTTGTATAGTCTTTTAAACATACCAGTTAACTTCTGCCAACCTGAATCACAAATCCATCCACAGTCCATCTTTATGCATTTTGAAAAAGATTCATTTTTTGACACCTTATTCCAACACATTCTATCACAGTGATTTTTTGAACCACACACTGTGCAAGGGTGTATATCCCAGCACTTATCCTTGGTGTGACCTTTTCTATGACAATGTGAACACTCTACTATCTTCATTTCTCTAACAAACTTACCTGCACTTGTAGTAGCATTTCCTTTTCCTGGGACATATCTGAGACCTTCAAACTTCGGCCTCATTGTAGCCTCAATTGGCTCTCTCATGCCTTTTTCTTGTTTTCCTAGAGCTTGTCCTGTATAACCCATCTTTTTCATGATTTTCAACCCTGCATTCTTTTCAAAATAATCAACATCTTTCGCAGATTCTAACACTTTATCACAGCTAGCCATATTTGCAAATTCTTTATCATGTTCATCTTGACAATTCTTAACACCAACATTTTCAACAGAAACATATTTTTCAAATGAAACACACAGATCTATTGTATCACACAAGACATCACAAACAGAGGATTTTGTTTTCACACAAACATCACAAGCTCTTAATTTATCATTTTATTCTTTCAATTTTATGATTTCTTTCAGCTGTAAACAATTTTCCTCTTCAACTCTTTTCAAGATTTTTCCCAAATCTTCATTCTTTTTCTCCATCTCGTCAATCTGTTTTGCTCTAAGCTCAAATTCTTCATTTCTATGCTTAATCTTTTTAAGGGATTTCAACCTATCTTCTAGCTCTTCATTTCTAGCTTTCACTTTCCTCAGTTTTTTCTCAAAATCATCATTTTCATCTAACAACAAGCACTTTTCTTTCAATAACTCTATTGTTCTTTCAATAAAACACTCATTGTCCTTTTTAACAATACCCAGTTCATTTTTAAGCAAAATTAACTCTTCCTCTAAAACATCTTTTGCAGATGACAAATTTTCATTCTGTTTCTTAACTCTTTTTCCTACTTTCCCCATTTGTAACAGGAAGTTTCAACTTACCTTTTTTGATCTCGTGACTAAAATTCAATAGCTAGGTCTACAACTTTTGTTTGTTCTGGAAACAAATGTTCTACACAATATTTTTCTTTTTCAATAAAGCTTCTGCTTTTTAACAAGTCTCAACAACAATCTTCACAGCTTCTTGTTCTTAACACTTTACTAGTATCTCTCTTCATAAATTTGAAAAATCTCCTTGTAACAACTTCTTTTCATTGTGGCCTTTTGCACAGCCTTTTTCTAATAGTAATTTCTTCTTTGGTTTCAAAATACAGCAACTTTTGGCTCTTCTTAACAATTTTCTTCAAACATTCCTCTTTCTTCTAATATACTCAGCCTCCTATTTTCATCTCTTAGCAACTAGTTAGAAGAACACTTTCAAAGCTTTAAACACACTAAATCTCCTTGTCAGCTAAACTGAGTTCAACCTTCTTTTTTTTAGACATTCAACCTTTCTGATATCTTCCTTTCTAGGAATGGATTCTCACTCACTCAACAACTACATATGACACAAGAATTTTTTTCTATTGACAAAGCATTTGAGGCTTCCTAAAGCAAAGACCCTTTTTAAAAACACTTTTCTTATCAATTCTCTTCACAAAATGCTAAACCCAGATAAGTTCTTCAGACTTTCAGACATAACCAGATAGTGATTACTTCATACAAATTTACCACAAAACTCTGCACCCAGTGAGACTGACCAACGAGGCTCTAATACCACTTTGTAGAAATTGAAAGAGAGCAGAAAATGAAAAACACAAATAAAATCAGGAATTTGAAACACATAGCTCAACCCAGAAAAGTATTATATTATATTGATTTTCAAAAATTAATTTTCATCACAGAGCTACTGCTCATCACTTTTACATTCATGCTTCTGCAAATTATATTCACCCTTCTTCACAATATTTTCTTTCCATATAGAGCTTCTACTCTTTTCCCTTTTTTTTTACTCTTGAGAGCCTTCTTTTCACTATATTAAACATATGCACCTCTACCCACAATATACAACCCCATCACCTTATATGAAAGTCACGAAAAGAAATAATTCTTTAAAATATTAAAGGCTAATGAATAATCCATTAAATTCACATCTATTCGAAATAACAAGGACTAGATAATAAAAACATGTCCAAAACCATATTAAATACTATCCTTTAAAAATAAAAATCTGTGAGCACATACGCCACCAACAACCGCCGCTGAAGGAAGGTCAAATGAAGTCAACCACCGCACTACCGCTAAAGGTTTTGGAGAGGCCATGGTGACCACGGTGACCAACACTAAATGTTAACCCGCATTATCGTGGTGACTGAGGAAGATGGTTGCAGTGTGGCGGTTGGTGCCCTGGCAGTTAGCAAACGGTCCACCGTAGTACCGCCGACTGTTAGGGAAGCAACCATGGTAAAGCGGTAACCGTGATCCAATAGTTTGAAGATGCCCAGACATCGAGCAATGGCGAACACTGCGATACTGTGACAGTTTTGAAAGTGACTGCGGTGGAGCAGTAACGGCTTTGAGTGTACGATGAAAGGAGCAATGCCTGCCACCGTGGGAGGGCGGTAATGGTAGCCAGGTGGTTAACCGCATTGCTACAGGCATCAAGCGGTTAATGCGTGGTAGCGAGGTAACTGTTGAAGGAGACCACCATGCAATCACTGAATGTGAATGCCAAGACCGTGGTGATGCAGTAGACTGAGCGAAAGAAGACTGTGAAACTACGGAGAGGAGAGAGAAAGCCTATGGTAGCCTGGTTGACACCGTTGAACCGTGAGTTGGTGAGTTTGAGGGCGCGGGGGCGCAGTAGGTGCAAGAAAGACTCGGGAGGGAGATGGGTGAATCCCAACAATATATAACATGTACAATTGTTATGTGCACAATCAGTTTTATTTATTTATCTAGCCACTTGCCCAATATCACCACTACTAACATTAATTATCTATTTTACCTATTGAATATGTTGGTATCTTGATCAAAAAATAAATAAATTGCCTTGATCATTTCCACCATTCTCATTCGATTATCGGTCGTCCATGATTCAGGAGTTTCAATCAGTTCCCACAATATACCTGGCAATTGGCATAGATAACAGAGGATTAGTAGAGAAAGACCAGAAGTTGAGGATAAAATAGAGGGCAAACTTTAAAGTCCTCTTGATTTTCCTTGTGCTTTGTGCGGGAGATTGCAGATAGGAAAAAGAAAGGAAAATGGAAAAGCATTACATTTGGGGAAGGAAGGGGAATGAGTCTTTGGATAGGATAGGAAACAACTGGAAGAAAAGAAGGAATATGTATTATTATTATGGGCTGAGCCAAATAGGGGAAAATAGTAAGACAAAATCTCTGAAAATTGTTTTGACCAATGCAAGAATAGCTGTCAGTAACACTAGTTATATCCAAAAAGGAGAATACAACGAAATGTGTGGAGAATAGGGAAGCTTAGTTACCCTTTATTTGTAAGGACTTTGTCATTATTAATGTATGTAAGTATGACTAGTTTATAGCATTATGTATTAGATTATGTGAATTTTTTTTACATCAATATTTCGGATCACATTTTTTTATTCATCATCATCATTAATATTGTTCAAACTACTCCACTTTATTTCATTGTCTATTTATACAACAAGACCCTTCATCCTGGGTAGGTTCTCAATAATGGTAATGAAAGTTTCTCTTCTTAAGAAGACTCGGCCTTATTCTTTGTTGTGTATGTATGAAATTTATAACCCTCTTATGCTAAAGAAATTCCCAGTAGTTGATTGCAGTTAATCGTGTAACAAGACTTTAGAACAATTGTAACTGTATCATAGCTGGGTTTTCTTTGTCCTTGTTGGCTGCTTGAGATTACAGGATTAAATATTTGTTCAAGGCTAACTCAGTTGGTTGCCTACTCAATTGGGCAACCCCCCAATCCTCCATTAGTTCGGTGTGAGAGTGATGTTTTCAAATCTAGGAAGTGAAAGTGAAAAGAAAGGCAAGTTCATTCTTGAATAAGATTGAGGTTCTCAACTCTATGTTGAATAGAGAAGAGGAGTTAATTGAACAAAAAGATAGTTGGGTAGAGAAAATAGGTCCATAAAGAGGCTATATTATATTTCCATTGAGGAAAATTGATAGAAGATATCGATTAGTTGTCTATCATGTATAGGTCACCAAAGAGAGACCCAAATGAAAAAGTCTTGAAGAGATTGGAGGCTTTGCAGACTAGATTCCTATGTGATGAATCTAAAGATCAATCAAAGTTGCAAGGAGCTCTAATTAGAGATGAAGAGATTGATTCAAGCAACAACCAATTTAAACTTGGATGAAGAAGTTGGAGATAAAATTTCACATAAAATCTTTGGGATAAGATGATCCTAGGAGGATAAAATTCATTGTAACTAAAATAAAATCACATGTTGCCCTATGGTGGAATAGTATTCAACCTATTGGGACAGCTTTAATACTTTTTAAAACTCATCTAATTCCTCACAATGTCAATGTAAGTTTTTCATTGTTATTATTTTAAATCCTCCTCATGTTGGGAGTCATATGTCCATTCATGTCCAATGTGTTCATATGTTTTTTGTGCGTGTTTCCTCTATTTTATCAAGCTATCAGTTTCTAGGAAAAATCAAGACCTTGTTGCACACACAGTTGTCATTGCAGAAAAATATCAAGCTATTAATGTCCAATACAACTGCCAAAGTTAATGTAAAGCCCTGAACCATCTATTTATTTTTTTATTTTTATTTTTTATTTGTTTTATATTTTTAAAAAGTTTATTTATAATTGTTCAATTGTATACTCATGTGGAATAGGCATTCATCCATACAAGACAAGCTTCTAACCATTGGGGACATGATTTCATCTGTAATGCTACTTTTCTTCCATAGTTATTTAAGTAATAGTAGCAAATTTAATATAATGAATATATTAGAATTAAGATAATTTGAGTTATGTAATGTTAACAACATAAATATGAATAATCAATATAAACTATAAATGTATGACAGTTAAATAATTAACATAATAAATAGAATAACACCTCCACATACATTAATCATATTAAGATAAAAATCATATAAACAATATTTCCAATTTGTTGAAGCAAAGGTTTTCAATACTTATCGATAAATATATTTTGAGAGGGTACTATCCAGCACTCAAAGGAACACTTACAGGTCTAGGCTTTTCCTGACTCATACACCCTTGAAGGAACCAGTTCTTCCATAGAATAAACCTATCTTTATGGCATAAACACAGCCTTGGATAGGATACTCCCAAGTGTATGTTGTACTCTAAGTCGGACACACACTATGTGCCCCTTCTCCAAATGTTTAATTTCCCACCCATGATGTTAACCTTCACTCTTTTCCACCTTCATGTCTCTCTCTCTCGAATTCCTTTCCTTTTTCTCTTATCTCCTTGAATGTTCTTCTTCTGTGTCTTTCCCAAGTCTTGCATGAATGATTCATATATCCTTCTAAAGGTTGGTTTCAAAACCATCTCACCCTTTCACAAAGGTTACCTTTTAATAACTATTTAAATAAATAATTATGCTTCCCCTTTTCAAATAATTTTTATACATATTATTTATTAATCTCTCTTTTAACCAAAGGATCAGAAAATCCTTTATTTTCTATCTCCCTTTTTCATTTTAAAGGATTATTTAATATATTTATATTCTCTTTGAGAGATGGTCACATAAAAATTATCCCCTTGTAAATTAGCCGCTATCACAACTTAAAAAAAAAAAATCAATAATTGAATAAATTATTATTGAGTACATTTATTCTTCATATATTTTTATATACATATATATATATATATATATATATATATTCATCTACATCCCTTTCTTCCTTTTAATTCATAGATCTCTCTCTTTTATTATTTCAAGAGATTATTTTTGCCAATCAAAATTATGACAAGAACTATACATACATACATATAAAAAAATACAATTGAAGAAACTAAGGCTATTCTATATGTTAATCACATATATTTATATTTTATCAATTTTCTCTCATGTAACCCACATTCCTTAATGTTTATATTTTCATTACTTACATGTAATTTCAACATTAGTGTCATATTCCCCTAGGACTCGTACTTTTCTAGCATGACCCCAAGCCCCATGGTAATTTGGACTAGGGGAGGATTTATGACACTATTATGATAAATGAACTCCTATGAGTGTGATGCTTATGTTTAGAAATGCTACTATTAATGAACATATGGGTAAGTGCACCAATCTGTGATACAATTTCGATGCCAAATTGTAAACAAACCCCATAATAGGCCATATTGTGCTCTCCAAATGTCTTTACCATTTGGTGCTCTCCAAATGTCTTTACCATTTGGCAAGCGCCAAATGGCTTGAATTTTGCAATGAATGAACAAGTGTGAGTTCTCTTTATTTTTGCAATGAATTTTGGAATGCATTTTTCTAAATTCTTTTATTTTCGCATTCTCTACTAGGGGAATATATTCATGAAATAAAAATTTAAGAAATGGACATTTACTTTCTTATACTTTAAGTTATATTTCATGTATATAAGCAGGATATTTGAGAGTGGTTTCAGATCTCTAGGAGGGTAAGTGCACCAAGATGGTTCCCAAAAAGGGGACTTAAGTGGACAGCTTTTTCCTGAAATTGGGAAATACTGACCTTGGATGTGAAATTGAGGATACTTAGACTCAAAATTTTGAGATGGAACAAAAAGAAGGATTCAAGTGCTCCAAGTCTACTTTCTAAACTACTAATTTATTTTGAAAATGATTGAGATTAAGGGGTTAAAACAAGGGACGTACACAAATTGGTGTTGTTTTTGTCAGAAAAACATAACATAGCAACTCTTGTACAACCCTCGTACGGTGAATTTTTTTTTAGTATTTTTAAAATCGCAACGGTCAGAAGTTAGCTAACAGTATGTAGTTGATGCATGATTTTTTTGATAATTTTTTAATGAATATTTGATTTTTTACTAATTTGCAAAGTGGACATATCCTGAAAATAGAATTTTGGCCGTGCTACCCCTACAAATTTTGGAAACTAATTGATTTGTTCTTTTTTTAATTTTTTAATTTTGTAGAATGGAGTCTAGTTTCTAAAAATGTAATTTATTTGAAAAATTGATGAACGGTTAATTTATAACGAAAAAAATATCAAACATTGTTTTTTGGCAAAAAAAAGACATATAGATAAAATAAATTATGGATGAAAGACTTAACATTTTCAGAACATGAAAAAAATTACATCGTTGGTGATCTGTGTAGGATCTAGACTAGATTGCAGTATTTAAATGCTTAACTTCTACAATGCTTTTACAATGTTTATTTCAAGTTAATTAAATCGAAATTAACTTAAGGAAATAACAGAATGAAAGTATTAACAAGGTGATTATAACAAAAAGGAAGGAAAGAAGAGAAAGAAAGAGAGAGAAGAAGAGAAGTGCAAACAGTTGATAACGGAGTTCGTCACGAAAGTGACTACGTCTCCGGGTCCACTCCAATAGAGAGACCGATCCGATTAACTCCAAAAATCAAATACAAATGATGCACCAAGACCATCAGTTCTCCAGCATAACAGGGCTTTGATATTCAACAATGGCTTGAAAATTCTTCAACAAGACCTCTCTCTTCCGTGTTGCCTCAGCGTCAAGACTTCGTCACCTGAAAGAAAACTTGTCCTTTACTCTCACCTTACACCCCTTTTTATACAAAGAATTTTCTCAATTTGGCCTTCAACCAAATGATTTGGAAATATTCACCTTATCTCTCCAAATACATAAGGATCTTCATAAATCAACCTAATTTTACATAATAATCTTTAAAAATAATTTTAAAAATCCCCTTAATAATTTTAAGCCCTTCAAGTATTCATTTTCGGGCTAATATTGTTTTGGGGGTTTGGATTTAATCCTTAAAAAAAAGGATTATAGTTGGTTTTAATTTTCAAATTAGGGGGTTTGTTTTAATTTTTATAGCTATCGGTTTAAAAATAATCCAACAAATATACCTGACGCCTACTCCATACCTAAGCCATCGAATGGCTCATTGGTGGCCAAAGATTTTGTTACCCGAGTGGTTCTGGGTTCCACTCCCGACGGGTAGCATTTTTCCCACTTGGTAGATTTGCTAACTGATTAACAAAAACCGACACCCATACATAGTACAGCGCCGGATATGTGGTCCAACGGCATTGCGGATTCTTCAGATGTTGGAGGTTGCTGGTTCGAGTCTCGCCAACAAGAGTTGTTATTTTGTTAAAACAAACAAACTTTCAAACCGCCGAATGGGGGAGAGGTGGCCACGTGGAAAAACCCGATTCGTTGACTGTGCTGACTGCCATGCCGACTGGGTGATGATGTGTCAGGATGCCATTCACTATCGAGGACACATCGCAGCTGACTGTGCACTGACAAGGCCGTGGATGATGACTAGGATGCCAACCAGACTGTCGACGTGGTGTACGGAAAGGACACGTGTCGAATTCTGATTGGTCCATACAACTTTGACGTGGATGCTGACATCATTGTACGGATGACACGTGTCAACCACAGATTGGTCCATTTTGATCTGCATAGATGCTGACGTCATCATGTACGGATGCTGACATCATCACTGTACCTTCAGTCCACCAAGTCAACCTGAAACTTTGACCAGCTGTATCTTGAGCCTTCGATGTCGGATTTCGACGAAACGAACGCCGTTGGAAAGCTTGCAACGGGCTCTTCGCAATGATGCCAGCTTCAACAACTTTTGACAACATCATTTTTTCGCTTCCTGGACGCCCTCTGATCCCAGTTTGACCCAAGGTTTGACTGGCTATAACTTGCACAAACGGACTCCTTTTCGCTCCATTCGAGTTGTGTTGGAATCAGGACGTCGAGATCCTTCTGATGGTGCAGATTCTGGAGAGAATGGAGACACTTCAATTTTCACTAAAAATATCCACTGGATCAGTTGGATAGCTAAGAGATAACCCAACATTACCCATGTGCTCGATTTTTTTGATATTGAACCACGTGCAATCCTGACAGTGAGCATGAACTCGATTATGAGAAATATGGTGGATTTCTTAAAAACACATCTCTTGTCGTTGGGAATGCCCTCCAAACCTTTGGGTTGGAATTCCAAGGCAATACCAAGCTTAAATTTCAATAATTCTCAAAGCAAGATATAACGCGACTGCGTTATAACGCGCTCTCGTTATAACACGCTCACATTATTTCTCACTTTACATGGTTTTCGCTTCTGCGGGGAACATGTCTACTAACCCATAACGCGGGCGCATTATAACGCGCTCGCGTTATTTCTTACTTTATGTTAAATGCTAATATATTTATGTATGCTGATATATTTTTATGTACATGTATGTATGTATGCTTGTATGGATGTAAGATTATATGTACAAATGTATTATGCTTGTATGTATGTCTTTAGACGAAGGGAGAGTTTAGAGAGAGTCTAGAGAGATGGAGAAGAGGTCGAAGTGAGAGTTTAAGAGAGAGGGAGTGGGAGAGAAGGGGTTGGATTGAGGGGGACTTAGCTAGATAGGGTGGGAGGGATAGAGGGAGGGAGAGAGAGAGAGGGGGGGTCTGAGAGAGAGAATTGATGGAGAGGGAGAGAGAGAGAGGGGGTGGGAGAGAGAGAATTGAGAGAGAGGGAGAGAGAGAGAGGGAGAGAGAGAATTGAGAGAGAGAGAGAGAGAGAGAGAGAGAGAGAGGGTTATGTAGGTAGGGTGTGAAAAGGGAGAGACTTGAGAGTGTGAGGGGGGTGAGAGGGAGAGACTTGAGAGATAGGTAGTGAGAGGGAGTGTGAGAGAGAGGGAGTGAGAGAGGGTGGTAGGGATTGATTGAACGAGAGGTACGCAAAAAGAGGGAGATGGTAGATAGAGACAATTAGAGAGGGTGGGAGGGAGGGAGGGAGGGAGAGGTGAGATGTATAGATAGAGAGAAAGTGATAGGGGTTGAGGGATTAGGATGGAGGACCTATAGGGTTGATGGTTTCTAGGGTAGTAGGGTTTAAGGTTTGAGGGTTGATGGAATAGGTTTGATGGTAGAGGGTAGGGTAGAAGGTTTTAGGTTTAAGCGTTTAGGGTTGAAGGGTTTGGGGTTAAGAGTTTAGGGTTAAGGGTTTACTTGGTTGAGGGTAGAGGGTTTAGGGTATAGTTTTGAGGGTATATGGTTGAAGGATTAGGTTCAGGGTCCAATGTAAGGGGTAGAGGGTTTAGGGTTTAAGGATTGAGGGTTGAGGGTTGAGTGTTTAATGTATAGGGTAAAGGGTAGAGGGTTTAAGGGTTGAGGGTTGAAGATTGAGGGTTTAAGGTATAAGGTCTAGGGATTAGGGTTGAGGGTCCAATATACAGGGTAGAGGTTATAGGGGTTGAGAGATTAAGGGTTGAGGGATTAGGGTTTAGGGTAGAGAGTATTGGGTTGATGGTAAAGGTTAGAGGGTAGAGGGTAAAGGGTTTAATAGTTTAGGGTTTAAGGGGTTAGGGTTGAGGGTCGAGGGTTTAGGGTTGAGTGTTTAAGGGTTTAAGAGTTGAGGGTTTAAGGGTCAAGAGGGTTGAGGGATTAGGGTAGAGAGTTTACTAAAGAGGGTTTGAGGGTTGGAGGGTAGAGGGTAGGTTGAGGGTAGAGGGTATAGGATTGGCGGTAGAGGGTAGAGGGTTTATGGGTTAGGGTTTAAGGGTTTAGGGTTTAGGGATGAGGGATTAATAGGCTATAGAGTATAGGTTATAGGAGTTGAGGGATTAGGGTTTAAGGGTTGAGGGTTGAGTGATTCAGAGGGTATAGGGGTTGAGGGATTAAACTTTAAGGGTTGAGGGTTGAGGGTTGAGGGATTAATAGGGTATAGGGGTTGACGGATTAGGCTTTAATGGCTGAGGGTTGAGGGTTCAAGGATTAAGAGGGTATAGGGGTTGAAGGATTAGGGTTTAAGGGTTGAGGGTTGAGGGTTAATGGATTAAGAAGGTATAGGGCTTGAGGTATTAGGGTTTAAGGGTTGAGGGATTAGGGTTTAGGGGTTGAGGGTTGAGGGATTAAGAGGGTATAGTGGTTGAGGGATTAGGGTTAAAG
This sequence comes from Sequoiadendron giganteum, assembly GCA_007115665.2. NCBI lineage: Eukaryota > Viridiplantae > Streptophyta > Pinopsida > Cupressales > Cupressaceae > Sequoiadendron > Sequoiadendron giganteum. The sequence goes on from CM021100.1 coordinate 359,539,913, forward strand.
GGTTGAGAGTTGAGGGTTCAAGGATTGAGGGATTAAGGTTTAAGGGTTGAAGGATTAGGTTTTGA
>CM021100.1:359540077-359564601 GCA_007115665.2 Sequoiadendron giganteum
GTTGAGGGATTAGGGTTTAAGGGTTGAGTGATTGAGAGGGTATAGGAGTTGAGGGATTAGGGTTTAAGGATCGAGGGATTAGGGTTTAAGGGTTTACGATTGAGGGTTGAGGGATTAAGAGGGTATGAGGGTTGAGGGATTAAGAGGGTATAGGGGTTGAGGGATTAGGGTTTAAGGGTTGAGGGATTAGGGTGTAAGGGTTGATTGATTAATAGGGTATAGGGGTTAAGGGATTAGGGTTTAAGGGTTGAGGGATTAAGAGGGTGTAGGGGTTGAGGGATTAGGGTTTAATGGTTGAAGGTTGAGGGATTAAGAGGGTTGAGGGATTAAGAGGGTATAGGGATTGAGGGATTAGGGTTTAATTGTTGAGGGATTAAGAGGGTATAGGGGTTGAGGGATTAGGGTTTAAGGGTTGAGGGTTGAGGATTGAGGGTTGCAGAATTAAGAGGGTATAGGGGTTGAGGGATTAGGGTTTAAGGATGGAGGGATTAGGGTTTAAGGGTTCAGGATTGAGGGTTGAGTGTTTAAGAAGGTATAGGGGTTGAGGGATTAGGGTTTAAGGGTTGAGGGTTGAGGGATTAAGGGTGTATAGGGGTTGAGGGATTAGGGTTTAAGGGTTGAGGGTTGAGGATTGAGGGTTGAGGGATTAAGAGAGTATAGGGGTTGAGGGATTAGGGTTTAAGGGTTGAGGGTTGAGGGATTAAGAGGTATAGGGGTTGAGGGTTGAGGGTTGGGGATTAAGGGGTATAGGGGTTGAGGGGATTAGGAGTTTTAAGGGTTGAGGGTTGAGAGATTAAGAAGTGCAAGGTCAAAGGGATTAGGGTTTAAGGGTTGAGGTTGAGGGATTAAGAGGGCCTAGGGGTTGGGGATTAGTGTTTAGGGTTGAGGGTTGAAGTTGAGGTTCTGGAATTAGAGGGTATAGGGGTTGAGGATTAGGGTTTAGGGTTGAGGGATTAGGGGTTTAGGGTTGAGGATTAAGAATTGCATAGGATTGAGGGATTAGGGTTTAAGGGTTGAGGGTTGAGGGTTGAGGGATTAAGAGTGTATAGGGATTGAGGGATTAGGGTTTAAGGGTTGAGGATTGAGGGTTGAGGGATTAAGAGGGTATAGGGGTTGAGGGATTAAGGTTTAAGGGTTGAGGGATTAGGGTTTAAGGGTTGAGTAATTAAGAGGGTATAGGAGTTTTGGGATTAGGGTTTAAGGATCAAGGAATTAGGGCTTAAGGGTTCATGATTGAGGGTTGAGGGATTAAGAGGGTATAGGGGTTCAGGGATTAGGGTTTAAGTGTTGAGGGATTAGGGTTCAAGGGTTCAGGGATTAAGAGGGTATAGGGGTTCAGGGATTAGGTTTAAGGGTTGAGGGTTTAGGGTTGAGGGATTAAGAGGGTATAGGGGTTGAGGGATTAGGGTTTAAGGGTTGAATTTTGAGGGATTAAGAGGGTTGAGGGATTAAGAGGGTATAGGGATTGAGGGATTAGGGTTTAAGGGTTGAGGGATTAAGAGGGTATAGGGGTTGAGGTATTAGGGTTTAAGGGTTGAGGGTTGAGGAATGAGGGTTGTGGGATTAAGAGGGTATAGGGGTTGAGGGATTATGGTTTAAGGATCAAGGGATTAGGGTTTAAGGGTTCAGGATTGAGGGTTGAGTGATTAAGAATGTATAGGGGTTGAGGGATTACGGTTTAAGGGTTGAGGATTGAGGGATTAAGAGGGTATAGGGGTTGAGGGATTAAGGTTTAAGGGTTGAGAGTTGAGGAATAAGGGATTAAGAGGGTATAGGGGTTGTGGGATTAGGGTTTAAGGGTTGAGGGTTGAGGGATTAATAAGGTATAGGGGTTTAGGGATTAGGGTTTAAGGGTTGAGGGTTGAGGGATTAAGAGGTATAGGGGTTGAGGGATTAGGGTTTAAGGGTTGAGTCTTGATGATTGAGGGTTGCGGGATTAAGAGGGTATAGGGCTTGAGGGATTAGGGTTTAAGGGTTGAGGGTTGAGAGATTAAGAGGGTATAGGGGTTGAAGGATTTGGGTTTAAGGGTTGAGGGTTGAGGGATTAAGAGGGTATAGGGGTTGAGTGATTAGGGTTTAAGGGTTGAGGGTTGAGGATTGTGGGTTGCGGGATTAAGAGGGTATAGGGGTTGAGGGATTAGGGTTTAAGGATCGAGGGATTAGGGTTTAAGGGTTCAGGATTGAGGGTTGAGTGATTAAGAAGGTATAGGGGTTGAGGGATTAGGGTTTAAGGGTTGAGGGTTGAGGGATTTACATAAATCCTAAAACCTTAACCATCAACCCTAAACCTAATATCCTCAATCCAATACCCTCAACTATATACCCAATATCCTAAACCATAATCCATATACCCTATACACTTTACCTTATACCCCCAACCCTAAACACTATTCCTCAACCCTCAACCTTAAACCCTTATCCATCATCCCTATACCATATACCCTCAACTTTGTACCTAATATCCTAAACCCTAAACCTTATTCCCTATAAAATTAACCCTATAACCTCAACCCTATACCTTAAACACTAAACCTTACACTCTCAACCCTGAGAGGGGGAGGGAGGGATTGGGGAGAGAGAGAGAGGTTGGGAGGGAAAGAGGAGATAAATATAAGTAGAGAGGGAAGGAGAGAGAGTTTAGGGGAGAGAGAGAGAGAGACCTGAGAGAGGGTGAAATTGGCAACTACATTGCCAATTTCACTGAATTGGCAAGCTAGTGGGCCCACTAGCTTGGCAATTCGATGAAATTGGCAACCTAACTTGTCTTGTTTGAAAAAAAGGGTCCAAGAAATGGGGTCTCTCGGTGATGTAAATCACCGAGAGACCCCATTTCTTGGACCCATTTTTTCAAACAGACCACTACATTTCCAATTTCACTAAATTGGCAACCTAACTTGTCTTGTTTGAAAAAATGGGTCCAAGAAATGGGGTCTCTCGGTGATTTACATCACCAAGAGACCCCATTTCTTGGACCCATTTTTTCAAACAGGCCACTACATTGCCAATTTCACTGAATTGGCAAGCTAGTGGGCCCACTAGCTTGCCAATTCGGTGAAATTGACTCCCTACCAACCTCTCTTTATTTCTATCTATCTCACCTCTCTTTCACCTCCCTCTCTCTCCCTCCATACCTCTCCCTCCATCTATACTTCCCTATATACTCTTTATCTCTCAATTATTTCTATCTCTCCTTCCCTCTCTACTTATCTTTTTCTCCTCTTTCCCTCTGAACCTCTCTCTCTCTCCCCAATCCCTCCCTCCCCCTATTTCTCTCTCCCCCTATGAGGGTTGAGAGTTTAAGGTTTAGTGTTTAAGGTATAGGGTTGAGGTTATCGGGTTAATTGTATAGGGAATAAGGTTTAGGGTTTAGGATATTAGGTATAAAGTTGAGGGTATATGGTATAGGGATGATGGATGAGGGTTTAGGGTTTAAGGTATAGGGTTGAGGGTTGAGGTTGAGGGTATAAGGTTAAGTGTATAGGGTATATGGATTATGGTTTAGGATATTGGGTATATAGTTGAGGGTAATTGGTTGAGGATATTAGGTTTAGGGTTGATGGTTTAGGTTTTAGGATTTATGTACAAGTTTAAGGGTTGAGGGTTGAGGTATAATGTTCAAGGTTAAGGGTATGAGGTTAAGTGTATAGGGTATAGGGATTACGTTTTAGGTTGTAGGGTTAAGGGTATAAGGTATAGGGTTAAGACTTGAGATTGTAGGGTTTTATGTTTAACATTATTCCTAAACCCTAAACCCTAAACATTATCCTTGAACCCTTAACCCTATAATTAAACACTAAATCCTACATTAAACCTTGTAGTCTAAACCCAATACCCTCAACCCTATACCGAATATTCTAAACCCTAATCCCTATACTCTATACAGTTAACCCTACACCCCCAGCCTTGAACACTATACCTCAACCCTACACCTTCAACCCTCATCCTTATACCCTATACCCTCAACCTTGTAACCTAAGCCCTGAACATCATCCCCCAACCCTATACTTAAACCCTAAACCCTACATTCAACCTTGTACACTAAACCCTAAACCCTAAACCTAAATCTGAAACCCAATACCCTCAACCCTATACCCATTATTCTAAACCTTAATCCTTATACCCTATACACTTAGCCCTATACCCTCAACCCTATACCCATTATTCTAATCCCTAATCCTTATGCCCTATACACTTACCTCCACTCTCTCCCACTCTCCCCCACTCTCCCACTCTCTCCCTCTCTCCCTCTTTCTCTATCTCCCACTCTCCACTTCTCCCCTTCTCCCACTCTCTCCCACTCTCCCCCTCTCTCCCTCCCTCTGTATCTCCCACTCTATCTCCCACTCTCTCCCTCTCTCTTTCTCCCACTCTCCCCTTCTCCATCCCTCTCTATCTTCCACTCTCCCCCTCTCTCCCTCCCACTCTCTCAGAAACCCCTATACTATCAAAAATACACTAAGAAAACTTAATTTAACATAACGCGCTCGCGTTATAACGCGCGTTTTGTAGTTTACTAAAACGGTAAAAAAATCAATATACCCATGATTTGAAGGCCCACAGTCTGCATATTCCCCTGGTTCTGTGCGTGCTCTGACAAAAAATATATATTTGATGATGTTGTGAAGTGTGCAAGCATCTTTTTCACTTTCCATCACCTTTTCCATGATCTTTTTACCACCTTTGCATGAAATAGCAGAGTTTTGACGTTGAAAGACATATAATATCAATTGAAGTTTGAATTCCATTGAAAAATGATATACAATTGAAGTGTGGAAGGGAACAAGCTTTTGAACAAGTCAAATTGTTGTGGAGTTTGAAGAAAGAAGAAGCTAAGGCTACATAATTGGGTTGAATTCCTCCATTTGAAAGTCTAGTTTTTAAGGTATGTGAAGTCTTTACAAATTTTCTTTCATTCTATTATGGCTTGCTTTCATTTTTGTTTGTCATTATAACCTTAGGTTGTCAATGCACATTTTAAATTAGCAAATTATATACACAATTATTTACACTTGCCAATTACCATTTTACACTTGCCAATTATAGAAATTCAGAACCATTCACCAAAATTCATCCTTTAAGACCATTCCAAAGCATCAAACATCTTGAAAATACCCTGCACAAGGTCAAAATTTCATTACATAGACCATTCTCACCTCATAAGACTCTCCACCAATTTCAAATTCTTCACCATTGCTCTCAATTCACCACTAAGCTTCCCTAGGCTCCACACTGACCCAAAGTATCCTAACCACTCAAGGGGCTACGAAAGGGTATTCTCACTATCCCCTTGTTGATTTGACTCCTCACTAATCCATTTCATAGGATTCTTTCACCTTGTACCCATCGCTTTCTTGAAAAACCCAATTTTAGGCCTTGTAGCCTTTTGCCCAATTAAGCCTCCTAGAACCCATTTTCTTGGCTTTTCTCAAAAACGGTCTTAACAACCCCCAAATATTTTTATAGATTCTTTCTAGTGGTACCATAAGCTTCAATATTTACTAGGTTTTTAGTCCCTTTGGCATTCGTACATAGGACTGTCCTCATACCCCCTATTTTCGAGGGTTTCTAGGGTTCTGGCTCCTTTTTCCAACTTTGAGGGCTTCAATGACCTCCTCAACTCTCCTCCTTGCACACACATCTCTAGAATACATGTGCCCACACTCTCTTGCTTTTTATTGGCACAAACCAGTCCATTTAGCAACTTTCTTTACTGCTGTCCTCTCCAAGCCACTAGCCAAAATGCACTTGCACTCGCCTAGTTCTTGATGAATTCACCATCTCCCCTGCAAACCAAGACACCACACACCATATGTAAATTTTAAAAAAATTCTTCTACTTGATTCCAAGTTGCCATGGTAGCCTTGCCATGGGAATTCAAGTGGGGATCATTATTTCCAAAAACTGGCCTGAACCGGCTATGAGACCAAAAACTCTAAAAGCTTGCAAAACATAAAGCAATTGAACTAAATGGATAATATAATGCTTCACACAGTAATTAAGTGACACAATTGAAAGACTCAAAGCATTAGATAGGTCCTTTCAATTCATTCTTGACTGGATGAAGGCACAAAAATAGAAATTCAATGAAATTTGCACTCTTCCAACTCACAAATTCCCCTTCCAAAACTCGAAATTGTACAATAGCTTTCCCACATGCTCAATTAGGGTTTTTATGACCTTATATGCCTTTCTCCCATGTGCTAGGACCCTTGGGTCGGGCTTAGAGCATCATTAGTGCCCTTTTCCCACTTTTAGGACAAATTGCCAAGTCTACATGGACTAATTTGCCTAATTTCATCATTCAGGCTTCTCCAAACTTCAAGGCTCTAGACTACCCTAAGTTTTCCTTAACTCACACATCAAAAACACTATTGGGAATTTACATCATAGTCCTTATTCCCTTGGTGGTTGGCTATAACCATCAATAATAAAAGACTACTTTTGTACAAGATGATTGTAAGTATTATTTAAATGAAGCCTTCAATGACATATATTTTTCAACTATCTTGAATGGATACATTTTTTAGGAACTAATATTCATCTCATTACCATGGTATAGATAAAATTATCTTCCATGCTGAAGAAAAAGACAAAGAGGAAACTAACAGATGAAGAGAACGAAACCTTGAAAGAAAAGGAGAGAGTTCGGGTGGCGGCATATCATGAAAAGAAGAAATTGGAAACGATTGATGAAAACAACCCAATTGTAGAGGAACCTCAACCATCAAAAAGAGAACGAGAATTGGCAGCACAAAAGGCACAAATGTGAAGGCATCATTGTAAGACAAATTCAGATACCGTAGTTGGAGACACACCCTCTACGACAAGTGAATATGAAGGGACACCATTAAGCACAAGTGAATATGGAGGGACACCATCTAGCACAAGTGAATATGGATGGACACCATCTACTGCAAGTGAATATGGAGGGACACCATTTACCGCAAGTGAATATTGTTGGACACCATCCAACACATCTCATGTTGAGAGTACATCATCACTCGAAATTGACAAATAAGGTATGCCATCATTCCCATGTGAACCTCAAGGTATGTCTTCTTATCCACCCTCGATCGAAGGTATGCAATCTAACCCACCTCAATTAAATATTGATGAAATTCCTAATGTTGAGATGTACGTACCTAGGAGAACACCACCAAGAATTTTGCGTAGAAAACCAAAGTATTTGATTAATATTGATGATGAGATTTTGCAGCACATGGAAGGTAAGATTTCAACACGCACTTGTAGAAGATATGCTGATAAGATTTGGGAATGATTCTTTGAAAGGCTAAATGAGACTGTAAGATGTCAACTATTTGTTGAAATGATGCAGGGTGTAAAGTATAGGAACATCATGAAGACTCTTGGGTTGATAACATCGAATGCATCGAGTGAAGACACTATTGTGAAGAATCTAATGGATGCTTATGAGAGTGTGGGTAAGACCTCATGCTCAAAGGATAGTAATGTCACACGACGTGTCATTACATCAACTTTGCTAAGTTGTCAAACAAAGAGAACTTGCCTAATTAGAAAGACTAGTGAAAAAACAAGAATTAGTAGAAAAACTTTATCAAGAGCCATTCAAAGGCGGCAAAGAATTGAGGGAAATGATACAAATGAATTATGGGAATTCTCGGGGAGACTATCACGAAAAGATAAAGAAGTTGTCAAAGCCTTGAGAACACTAATTGAAGAGTATTGGAAGAATAACACAAGGCCATCTCCAAATCAAAGGGATGTGGTAAGAAGGAGAATCGGTAGTCAGAATCATGATCCACATCCAAAGCATTTTTTGGATATGACTCAAACCCAATTTTTTCGGAAATTTGAAAATGATTATCCTCAAATTAGTATTTCTCAAAGATATTTTGAAGTGCTTAAACCTTTTTATGTCAAGATAAATCACACATGCACTACTTGTTGTTGTAGACTACATATTGAATTTTCTAACCATTACGATGTTTATCATTCTATATGTTTAGATTTGCATACTAACGATGTTTTGCAAGATTGTGGCATAGAAGCCCCACCAAAATCTTCAAGAGAGTTCTTATCAAAAAATTTATGTCAAATAGAGGATGGCCAGATATTCTATAGGACAACATGGCTGGATGGTTCATGCGAGCATTGCGGTGGCTTCCACCGTATGCCAGTATGTCAACATATGGAAAGTACAAATGAGGTGGGACAAAAACTAGTAGAGTTCGGGAAGTATAAAACAGTGGAATATGCTACAAAAGATGGGTCTCAAGCAAAAAGGTGTGATTTGGTTATTGAGAAGATTCTAGTGTACAAATTTATGATGACATTTCATGACAGTATATTGTCTGAGTATGCAATGCATACCCATAGAGCCTGATGGTTGGACACGCAGTTCAAGCTATGCAAGGAAACCTTTCCAGTTGGAAGCATAGTATCTGTGGTTGACTTTCCAGAGAACTACAATCTACAACCACAACATGAGGTGCAGTCACAATATTACAACTCTACACAAGTTTTGATATTTGTGCACATAGCATTCATTCATGCATCTGATAGTATAGATGAGCAAAGGAAGGTATTGAGGGAGTACCACTTTTACATTAGTGATGATCGCACACATTCTCCAGAGTTCATGCAAGGTTGTTCCATATGTTCTACAGTGGTTTGGCTCAAAGGGGCATAAAATACGATCAACATATAATATGGTTTGATAACTGTGCAGCATAGTTCAAGAACTCGCGCATGTTCTACTAGTTGTGCAGGATGCATGTCATTATAGGTGTTCAACATATGTGGAACTTTTGTGAGGCTGGACATGGAAAGGGGGAGCATGATGGTGCAGGAGCATGCGTGGAAAGAGCATTAGCATGAGAAGAGTTAAAGTATAAAGACAGTGCAAAGTTGATAGATGCAAAATCAATCGTCAAGTGGTGTAATGCTTTGATGGGTCCAGGTAATGAAGGTACATCTTCAGTTCATAAATTTTTTTGGTTGATGGATGATACTAACATTGCACCATATGAAGACTGTTGTACACTAATAGGATCGAGTGAGGTACACTCTTTCCTTAGCTCAAATACAGGTTCATGGAGTATCAATACACGAAAGATGGCATGCTTTTTTTCTTCATGTACAATGCAAGACTGGAATGATTGTGAGTCAGGGGAGTGGGTTGACAAATGGTTGACAAGTTATATTAGCCCACTTCACATGTATCACCCTCCGATGGCATTGGAACTAACACAGATAGAATCATCAGTCGATTTTGACCACATATCAGATCTAGTTCAATGAGGCGGTATATCTACTTTCTTAGTTGTTGAAATTCCATATCGTTAGATCTTACTTTGTACTGTATTCGTAATGTTGACAAATTTCAAGATATTTTTTGCACATATCAATGCAGGGCATGTTTATGCAGTTATTGCAGATGAAGACAATGAAGAGGGAATAGACTATTACTTGTGTCATTGTGTTGAGACCAAAAAGAAATTGGAGGCCCCAGTTATAGATGGAGAAAACATCGAATACCCTACAAGCTCAGTTGTGGTTATTGGAACATGGCTTAGAAGGTACCCACATTCAAGTGTTAAACATTGGCTATTTCAGGACTTTGACATGCATCGTAAGATTCTTCATTACTCGAACCTTGTCGTGGCATCCAATGTTCATTTGACCAAATATGGGGGTAGACCTTTGAACAAGATGTTATGGAAGGTCCGTGAGTCTGACCATGAGGCAATACTTGACACAATAAAGAGTAGAGCAGACCCGGATGGTTCGTTGGATTAATTTGTAAGTATATGCACATTGGTTCTTATTAATTTATACTTGTATGCACATTAATTTGTTTGATGCCAATGCTATCATCTTCTTTTATAGTGATTGGTGTCCCCTTGCAAAAAATGCTGATATATGAGCCATCAAAGAGAATGTCAACCAGAAAAGCAATGCAACATCCTTATTTTGATGCCTGCATGCAACATCCGTAAGTGCCTTCCATCTATTTTTATTTCATTTCCATTTTGGATGCTCTTTCTTTTTCTCTTTTACTTTGCGTATTTGTAAGTAAACTACTAAGGGTTGATTGATCTTTCATTGCAGAAAATGCTGATTTAAGAGCCATTATCAAAAATCTCAACCAAAAAAGCAATGCAACATACTTATTTTGATGATTTTGACAAATCTTGATTTTGATTTCAATCCATTATAAGATATCATGTGAAGCTTAGCGAGGGAATCTCAAGTTACTCATTTGAAGTTAACCTCATGATGAGCACCTATGATGTAGACATTTAAAAAGAATCTTGAATGTATGAGTGACATTGTAAAAGATTTGAGAGAACGAAGTTCCAGAGGCATTGTATTAATATTTAATTACATAATGAGATATACTCAAATATTGTAAGGTTGAAGTTCATGTTTGGTGTAGTAGCACCTTGTTCTGTAAATGCCTTGAGTAGGAAAATTTGCAAACTTTGAATTTTAAAATGTAAACAATGTGAAAAAGGTCATATAAAGGTCATGTAAACAATTTGTACACATTTTTTTGCAACTCGTGTGAGCAAGCGGACTGTTCCAACACATCCTAATAGGTATTTTTATGGTATGCATGGTCCTCTTTCGCACTGAAACACGTGGAATCGCTCTGAGCTATGTTCCACCAGATCTATCCCTTAAGGGTCCAAAGTGCAAAATAGCTTCAAACTTCAGCATGCTATTAATTGGATACCGTGATACTTAGAATCTTCTCATCTGATCCTACGGAAAGGAATTGGACCCCTCTAGAAAAACCTCTCTCAATTTTGGCTATCTTGGAGTGGTTTTCTTGTGGCGGCGGATTTTCACTTGATGGAAAACGTGTCAAATTCAAGCTGTGCAAAGTTGCAAAGTGGTGTAACTTTCGCTCTGCAACTCGTGTGAGCAAGCAGAATATTCCAACACATTTGAATAGGTATTTTTACGGTAGGCATGGTCCTCTTTCGCACCGAAACACGTGGAATCGGTCCGAGCTATGTTCCACCGGATCGATCCCTTAAGGGTCCAAAGTGCAAAATAGCTGCAAATTTCAACATGCTATTAATTAGATACCATGATGCTTAGAAACTTTTCATCTGATCCTACAAAAATCTTTTAGACCCCTCTAGAAAAACCTCTCTCGATTTTGGCTATCTTAGAGTGGTTTTCTCGTGGTGGCGGATTTTCACTTGATGGAAAACGTGTCAAATTCAAGCTGTGCAAATTTGCAAAGTGGTGCAACTTTCACTCTGCAACTCATGTGAGCAAGCAGACTATTCCAACACATCTGAATAGGTATTTTTATGGTAGGCATGGTCCTCTTTTGCACCAAAACATGTGGAATCGCTCCGAGCTATGTTCCACCGGATCGATCCCTTAAGGGTCCAAAGTGCAAAATAGCTGCAAACTTTAGCATGCTATTACTTGGATATCGTGATGCTTAGAAACTTCTCTTTTGATCCTACAGAAAGGTGTTGGACCCCTCTAGAAAAAACTCTCTCAATTTTGGCTATCTTGGAGTGGTTTTCTCGTGGCGGCGGATTTTCACTTGATGGAAAACGTGTCAAATTGAAGTTATGCAAAGTTGCAAAGTGGTACAACTTTCGCTCTGCAACACGTGTGAGAAAGTGGACTGTTTTAGCATATCTGAATAGGTATTTTTATGGTATACATTGTCCTCTTTTGCACTGAAACACGTGAAATCGCTCCGAGCTATTTTCCACCGGATCGATCCCTTAAGGGTCCAAAGTGCAAAATAGCTGAAAACTTTAGTATGCTATTACTTGGATACCATGATGCTTAGAAACTTATCATCTAATCCTACAGAAAGTTGTTGGACCCCTCTAGAAAAACCTCTCTCAATTTTGGCTATCTTGGAGTGGTTTTCTCATGGCGATGGATTTTCACTTGATGGAGAATGTGTCAAATTCAAGTTGTGCAAAGTTGCAAAGTGGTGTAACTTTTTCTCTACAACTCGTGTGAGCAAGCGGACTATTCCAACATATCTAAATAGGTATTTTTACGGTAGGCATGGTCCTCTTTCACACCGAAACACGTGGAACCGCTTCGAGCTATGTTCCACCGGATCTATCCCTTAAGGGTCCAAAGTGCAAAATAGCTGCAAACTTCAACATGCTATTACTTGGATACTGTGATGCTTAGAAACTTCTCATCTAATCCTATAGAAAGATGTTGTACCCCTCTAGAAAAACCTCTCTCGATTTTGGCTATCTTGGAGTGGTTTTCTCTTGGCGGTGGATTTTCACTTGATGGAAAACGTGTCAAATTCAAGCTATGCAAAGTTGCAAAGTGGTGCAGCTTTCGCTCTGCAACTTGTGTGAGCAAGCAGACTGTTCCAACACATCCGAATAGGTATTTTTATGGTAGGCATGGTCCTCTTTCGCACTGAAACATGTGGAATCACTCTGAGCTATGTTCCACCAGATCGATCCCTTAAGGGTCCAAAGTGCAAAATAGCTGCAAACTTCAGCATGCTATTACTTGGATACCGTGATGCTTAGGAACTTCTCATCTAATCCTACAGAAAGGCATTGGACCCCTCTAGAAAAACCTCTCTCGATTTTGGCTATCTTGGAGTGGTTTTCTCATGGCGGCGGATTTTCACTTGATGGAAAATGTGTCAAATTCAAGCTGTGCAAAGTTGCAAAGTGGTGCAACATTCACTCTGCAACTTGTGTGAGCAAGCGAACTATTCCAACACATCCGAATAGGTATGTTTATGGTAGGCATGGTCCTCTTTCATACCAAAACACGTGGAATCGCTCCGAGCTATGTTCCACCAGATCGATCCCTTAAGGGTCCAAAGTGCAAAATAGCTGCAAACTTCAGCATGCTATTACTTGGATACTATGATGCTTAAAAACTTCTCATCTGATCCTATAGGATTGCATTGAGCCTATCTACAAAAACCTCTCTCGGTTTTGGCTATGTCAAAGTGGTTTTCCAGTGGTGGGGGATTTTCACTTGATGGAAAAAGCGTCAAATGCAAGCAGTGCAAAGTTGCAGAGTGGTGCAACTTTCATTATGCAACTTGTGTGACCAAGCGGACTGTTCCAACACGTCCAAATAGGTATTTTTATGCTAGGCATGGTCCTCTTTTGCACCAAAACACGTGGAATCACTCTGAGCTATGTTCCACCGGATCAATCCCTTAGGTTGGAGGAGTCTTAAGTTGCAAATTTGTAAGTTGTTTAAAGAAATAAATTTGAAATGATATTGAATGGCCCACTTAGCAATCATTTCATCTAAGTGATGCTCATAGAGGTGAGGCACTAGGCCTTCCTGGGAGGTCACCCATTCCAGTATACTCTAGCTCAAGCGCTTAACCATGAAGTAGTTTCCCCAAGAAGGATAGTGGAAAAGGCAGAATCCAGTGTACTTTTGATGAGTGGAAAGGAATTCCTAAGAGACATGAAGGAGGAAGAAGGAGTTGTCTATGCAATCATGTTGAAGCCAAAGGAGGAGGAGTCACCTAGTCGGCTACCTATGATAGCAGAGGTGAAGCAACTGTTGGATCAGTTCAAGGATATCATTTGTGAAGGCACACCAGCTACACTACCACCTAAGAGGGCAATCAGTCATCAAATTGACTTTGTACTAAGAGCAACATTGCCTAACAAGGCTGCATACAAAATGACACCGGAGCAGAACAAGGAGATAGCAAGGCAAGTTCAAGAACTTTTGGACCAAGGGTTGATCAGGAAAAGCATAAGCCCATGTGTTGTTCCAGTGGTGTTGGCACCTAAGAAGGGAGATAAGTGGAGAATGTGTACTGATTCTAGGGCCATAAATAGGATAACCATTAGATATAGGTTTCCTATTCCTAGGATAGAAGACTTAATGGACTGTTTAGGGGGGTGCTAGGTACTACTCCAAGATTGATTTGAAAAGTGGCTACTATCAGATTAGGATGAAAGAGGGAATAAGGACTATGATATAAAGTCCCAAGAGTGTTTTTGATGAGTGAATTGGAAATAGGTTTGTTAGGGGCTTGCGGTTTGGGTAAGTCTTGGACACTGTGAGCATTTTGAGCAATGTTGCCTTGGCTATTTGTCCTAAAAGTTGGAAAATGACATTAATGATGCTCTAAGCCCGACCGAAGGGTCCTAGAATGTGGGAGAAAGGTATATAAGGTCAGAAAAACCCTAATACCTAGGTTGGAGGATTGTTTTCATGAATTGAGACTTGGAGAGTACATTTTTGTGATTGGAAGAGAGCAAGTTTTCATTGAATTTCTGTGTTTGAGCCTTCATCCAATCAAGAATTAATTGAAAGGACTTATCTAATGCTTTGAGTCTTCCATTTTTGTCACTTACTTACCTTGTGTAGCATTAGATTAGTCATCTAGACCGACTGGTTATCTTTTTGCAAGTTTTTGGTTTTCTTGGTCTCATTGCCGGTTTAGGCCAGTTTTGTGAATAATGAGTCCCACTTGACTTCCCATGGCTTTCCTCTCATGGCCACTTGGAATCAAGTTGTGGACTATGTAAATAGTGTACATATAGGTTTTGGGGTCTTGTTTTGTAGGAAAGGTGATGAAATCATCAAGCACTAGGCGAGTGCAAGTGCATTCTGGCTAGTAGCTTCGAGAGGATAGCAGCAAAGAGAGTTGCTAAATGGATTAGTTTGTGCCAATAAAGAAGATCAGAGTGTAGGAACATGTATCTCAGTCATGTGTGCGCTAGGAGGAGAGCTAAGGAGGTCGTTGAAGCCCTCAAAGAAGGAAAAGAGCCAAAAACCATAGGAACCCTTGAAAATAGGGGGTTTGAGGACAATCATATGTATGGAAACTTGTAGGACCTAAGGCCTGGTAAATATTGGAGCCTTGATGATAAAAAGAAAGAATTTACAAAAACATTTGGGGGTTGTTAAGACTGATTGTGAGAAAAGTCAAGAAAACGGGTTGTAGGAGGCCAAATTGGGGCAGAAGGCTACAAGGCCTAAAATTGAGTTTTTCAAGAAAGTGATGGGTAAAAGGTGAAAGAATCCAATAAGATGGATTAGTGAGGAGATAAATCAACAAAGGGACAACTAGGATACTAGTGCAGGGACACCTCAACTCTTGAAATTTATGACAAGCTTCATAATTTTGTAATGTTTTAGTCATTTAGAATTTTGTGGGACCATGTTAAGAAATGGTTAAGTGTTTAAAATTGCAATCATATATTCATCAAAAGGATTAAATGACAGTTGTAACCAAATGGGAATATCGAGTAGATGAACAATTTGTATAACTACCCTAGAATCTCTATAAAGAGACAACATGTAACCGAATACGGGGAGATAGAGGAAATAGAGAGTACAACTACTAGAAAATAAAAAAAGAGACATTTAAAGCATGTATGTTTTTGAAGTGTTAATATCTGGAATTTGTTAAAGAGGAGTTTCCATTTCCCGTCTTTTCATTCTCTCTATCTTTCCTAGTTTATTGTTTTGTAAATTGTGAATGCAAATTAGTTTTGAAGGATTCACTATTGTTTTGAATGCCATGGATGTCTTGTTTTTGGGTTTCTTTATGACAGTCCCAAATGGAATGGGAAAAACGGTTTCAGTTGACAGGGAATATACGTAATATAACTAAGTGTGAAATTCTTGTATGGTTTTAAATGTATAACAGTTTTCAAAGAAACCATTACATCACTCGACCATTGTGTTTGAGCAATGTGTGACTTGGGCTTTAAATAGCGGAAAGGTGGCAGATAGAGTTAGAGGCTTAAGAACATGTCTTGATCAGTAGTGATCTGTAGGTTAAGGAGTGAGAAGGATGGATGAGCTACTATCTTGTGTTGTTTCCTCTGCATCGGAATGGTATCAGAGGCAGAAGGTTCTGAGCGTGTAGAAGGTAATCTACACCAGGAAGTAGCGTGGGTTCTTGGTTGCAAGTTGATCCATCCAAGCTACAGGAAGGATGCAGTTGTTCTTACGTGTGTGAAGATCTCAAGTTGGGGTCTTCGTATTGTCTACACCAAGATGAAGCTAGGTAGAAGGTGCAATGAGAGCAACCACTAAGAGAAGGGTGGGAAGCATCTTTCAAAATCTTGTGTGGGTAAGATGGCAATATTCAGGATTCAATGGCAGTATTTAGATATATAGATATTATGATATTGCTATCAGAATTCAATCGTGTAGTTCTACAAGTTGAACTCATTGACCCATGATTCATCAGTAGTGGTTCACAAGAACCCATCTCTCATGATAATGAATGGTTCATAAGGAGGAAGATAAATCTTCATACATTTCTTTTATCACAAATGAGATAAGTGCTTGGTTTCATGAAGGTCATGAGACAACCATTAATAAGGAGTGGATACATGAAGAACTAATGGAGAATGATAATGGCTTCAGACCTGCTATAAAGGAATTTTTTTTTTGTTTCAATGATGCAAGATGTTTTTGGTTTCACTACCTAAATGAGCCTACGAAGAATGCATGTGAAACTCCTTTTGACCTTGAGGGTGTACTTACTCCATCTCAAGGATCATGCATTGAGGATGACATAGATCAATGCTATGGCTAACCAATTAATAATTATACACGTGAATAAGTCAAACATGTACATGTCAATAAGGGAGCTACAAGTACTCATAAACACATAAGCCTCAAAAAGTATACACACGAATACATAGTATACACAAATTAAAACAAAGTATATGCACGAATACAAGGTATATGCATGAAAACATGTAAGCCATAAAGTATACACTCGAATGCACGTAAGTCACAAAGTATACACGTAAGTTGTAAAGTATACACTTGAATATATGTAACTCATATCTATTGAACCATCAATTTAGAATGCAAATATGGACAAGCATCGAAAAAAGATATTTGTATTAACCAAATAGCCATGTAGGCATACATAAATATATGTCGATATAAGTATGAAATATATGTACAAAATAGCCATATAGGCTTATGAGAATGCCATCTAGGCATACAATGTCAAATATGTCCAATAAAAAATATGTACAAAACTGCCATGCAGGCATACAATAAAAGACTATGGAATCAAAAGTCATTGCTCTCCATGCCCAGGAAATAAAATATTTCCCTTTCCTTTTCGCTCAGATGATGATAGGTTTGTCACTCATTTTTGCTGCGCTCGTGGAGTGCTCCTACTACTCCTCCTAGGGTTTAGTTCATGGTGAAGCTTTAACTGTTACAATAAGAAGTAAAGACATGAATATATAGAAATTACATTATAAAAAATGATATATTTGACAAAATAATCACTTACAGCCATCTCATGATCTCTCTCCACGAGGGAAATATCCTCACACCCATGCTCAGGAGTGCTCAAGCCCTGTATAAACCATACAAATAGACAAAAACTACATGAATCAATAATGGTTTGATTTCTGACTAACTAACATCTATAACAACAAATGTAAATTAAAATTTAATAATTTGCCTCATACCTCTTCTGTTAGAGCCATCGAGGATTGTATAGCATATGTCACACCAATATCCATTGCCCTCGTCACATTCGGAAGTGTATCATCTCACAACAACTGAAAATAAAACAACAAATTATTCAATGTAATCAACGATGTGCATGTATAATCTACACAAATCTATTAAGTACTTGATTCATTAGTTAAACTCTTTATTCTATTACCTGCGTGAAGGTTTGAGTAAATCCACCACCACTGGGAAGTGTTCCATCAAAACCTCCAATATTAGTCTATTCAACATCCAAAATTGCATATTAAATTACCATTCGTAAAACAATTCCATTAATATGCAATAAACTTATAATTTTTTACTAGTTACATACCCTAGCGATAGGTGTACTGCAAAAATAGGTTGGTGGGGGGCTGGTGTATCCAATCTCAACACTATGACCCTGCAATTTTATTAAAATCATAAAACATTTTTAGTTAATCTTGCATTTGAAAATCAAAATTTAATAAATTAAATTCAATGAACACATGCAATAACTTTTACCTGACTATCAATGCCATATGCCTCATGCAAAATTTCAGATGCCCTCTCCATCTCCATAGCTGCAGATGGATCCTACGTACCAGTCCCCTGAGGGTCGGTGGGGTCATGTGAACAAGTAGCCCCACAAGATT
The DNA here is from genome assembly GCA_007115665.2 of Sequoiadendron giganteum. NCBI lineage: Eukaryota > Viridiplantae > Streptophyta > Pinopsida > Cupressales > Cupressaceae > Sequoiadendron > Sequoiadendron giganteum. The sequence continues at coordinate 359,558,182 of CM021100.1, forward strand.
GACACACATGTGTTCGAAGACCACCACTAGAAGACTCCCCTGGATGGCGCTGTAGAATAGGGCTAGTATGATGGATGACACTCTGGGTCAAAGTGTTGATTGCCTACAATGTCTCTATGTCAGCACTTTCCTTCACGATGGAAGGCATAACAATGTGCTCATGAGGTGGCCTAGCGAGAGCTCATCTACCTTGCCGCGTAGGATCCGGCTGTGCACCAGGTCTATCTTGAGCTGACCCCCCACCTCTCCCCTAGAAATCCCTCATATCAAAATAATTTGGGATTTTGATCAATATGAACTCATTGTATAGTTTCCTAAGGAAATATTGCGAGACCTCGCAATTGTTGCACGGTGGGTAATCAAAGACCATGTACCACCTATCATAAAATCGCTCCTTCATTTGTTGGTGGTGGCACCAATGGATAGGAAACCTCTTTGCATTGAGGGTAAGATTTTGATTTGTGCGTGGGTCAGTGAATAATGAGCACAAATCACCTTTTGTTATTTTTAAATCTTTCACATCCTTGTATAATAGTTTATTTGTATAATACTCCCTAGCTGCCTACCTCCTATCTTCCCATCCAATTATTTGTTTGCTAATTGAATCTACGTTTGTTAACATATCTTCCAAGGAATTTGCTAGGGTCATTCTTTCTGTGGTTGAACCATTTGGATCACTCAACCTATTGATCAAATCCTTAACTTTTTTTTTGTTGTTTTCAATTTCACTCATTAAATTTTGTTGAGTGCCAGGAGGGGGTTGAGTGATTGGTGGAGGAGGTTGATTTTGTGGTTGATTTTGATCTTGAGGATTTGGTTGGTCCTCCTGTTGAGGATTTTGAGGGTTTGCAGGTTGATTTGCATCTCCTAAAATTTCAAACAAATAGATATCAAATTCAACCTAAAACTAACAAATTCAAAATAAAAAGCATAGAATCCTTACCTCTTATAGCTCCTCGTCGTCGAGGCGCCATCGTTGCAAAGAAATTTGGATGCTTGGTGAAGAAATTCCTCTCCTCGAATGCGAGCACACTATTTTGGTGTTTTTGTCTGTAGGTGCACAAAAAAACCAGTCGAAATGCAAATGAGAGATTTGCATTTCTTTTTTTGCTTTTAATAGTCGATAACACGTGCTCGCGTTATTGCTTTGCAATTTTTTATCCGCAGGACCTTGCCTAGGTTTAACGGATGACATAATGCGAGTGCGTTATAACGCGCTCGCGTTATGTCCAAAAACTTTCTTTTTTTAAGGGTGTCCATGGAATGGCTACCCATTTCCATGCACCTGCCCAGGAGCTATAATGCAAATTCTAGTTTTTGGAAGATCTTAAAAAATTTAGACAGTCAAATTTCAGTAATCAGCAATTCAAATTTCAGTAATCAGGAGGTCAAATTTTAGTAGTTAGAAAGTTGTATCATCTTTCTCTCACTCTCTCCTTCTCTTTACTCCCTATCTCTCCACTCCCTCTCTCTCCCTTCCTCCCTCTCTCCCCTCTCTCTCTCACAAGCTCGTCTGTCTCCTCCCTACATTTGCCTCCCTCCCTCCCCTCCCTACTTCTCTCTATCTCTTCTCTCTCTACATCTCCTTCCCTCTCTACTTATATTTATCTCACCTCTTTCTCTTTACCTACCTCTCCCTCCATAACTTTGTATCTCACTTATGACTTCCTCCCTACCTCTTTCCCTCTATACTCTCTATCTCTCCTCTCCCTCCCTCTACCTACATCTCTCTCTCACTCTCTATCTGTCTCTTCCCCCACTTTCTCTCTAACTCTCTCCTCTTTATCTCATAATTATTTCTCCCTCCCTCTCACTCTCCCCTCTCTATCTCACCACTCTCTCTATCTCTCTCTCTCACACACACAAAACTCTATCTCCCTCACTAACACTCCCTCCATCCCTCCTTCCCTCTCTACTTCTCTATATCTCTCCTCCCCCTCCCTCTCTCGACCTCATTATTGTCCCTCCCTCCCTACCCCCTCTTTCTCTCAATCGATCCTTTTCTCTATCTCACCATTCTCTCTCTCTCTCTCACTCACACACACACCTCTATCTCCCTCCCTACCACTCTGTCCCTCCCTCCCCTCTCTAATATTTATATCTCCTCTCTCTTTCCCTCTCTATACCTACCTCTCCCTCCATCACTCTCTCTCTCCATCCCTCTCTATCTCATTTATGTCTCCTTCCCTACCTCTTTCCCTCTCTACTCTCTATCTCTCCTCTCCCTTTCTCTACCTACCTCTCTTTGTCTCTCCATCCCTCTCTTTTTCTCTCACTCTCTCCTCTCTATCTCGCCATTATCTGTATCCCTACCTATCACCCCCTCCTCTCTAAATAACCATTCCCTCTCTCCCACTTTCCCTCCTTCTCTCTCACTCCCTCCTCTCTAAATCACCATTCTCTCTCCCTCCCATTTTCCCTTCTTCCCTCTCTATGTCTCACTTATCCCTTTCTACCTCTCCCTCCCTCCAACCTCTCTCTCTCTTTATCTCTATTTCTCATTCTCTCCTTACCTCTCTACTATCTATCTCACCACTCTCTCCATCTCACTCTCCATCCTTCCCTCTCTCCCTCCTATCCATCCCTCTCTACCTACCTCTCCCTCCACTACCTACCACTCTCTCCCTCCCCCCTCTTTCTCTCTTACTCTCTCCTTCCCTCTCTACTCTCTATCTCTCCCCCTTCCCTCTCTACTCTCTTTATCTCTCTCCCCCTTCCTCTCTTCCCTCATTTTCTCTCCTCTCACTCTTTCTCCCTCTCACACACACTCACCTCTATCTCCTCCTTTCCTCTCCCACCATCCCTCCACTCTCTACTTCTCCCTATCTATCATCTCTCTACATCTCCTTCCCTCTCTTTACCCACCTCTCCCTCCATCACTCTATATCTCAACTATGTCTCTCTCTCTCTCTCTCTCTCTCTCTCTCTCTCTCTCTCTCTTAAAAACACACACCCTTCTATCTCCTCCCTATGTGTACCTCCCTCCCCTCTCTACTTCTCTCTATCTATCCTCTCTCTATGTCTCCTTCCCTCTCTACCTATATTTATCTCCCTTATCCCTTTGTTTACCTACCTCTCCCTTCATCACTTTGTATCTCACCTATGTTTCTCTACCTACCTAGTGTTGAGGGATTAAGGGTAAAGGGTTGAGAATTGAGGGTTGAGGGTTTAATGTATAGGGTAGAGGGTAGAGGGTTTAAGGGTTGAGGATTGAGGGTAGAGGGTAGAGGGTATAGGTTTAAGGGTCCATTGTATAGGGTAGAGGGTATAGGGGTTGAGGGATTAGTGTTTAAGGGTTTAGGGTTTAGGGTAGAGGGTAGAGTGTAGAGGGTTTAAGGGTCGAGGGATTAAGGGTTGAGGGTTGAGGGATTAGGGTAGAGAGTTTACTTGGGTTTAAGGGTTTAAGGGTTGAGGGTTGAGGGTTGAGGGTTGAGGGTAGAGGGTTGATGGTAGAGGGTATTGGGTTTAGGGTAGAGGGTATTGGGTTGAGGTTTGAGAGTTTAAGGGTTTAAGGGTTGAGGGTATAGTGTTGAGGGATTAGGGTAGAGAGGGAGGGAAGGATGGAGGGAGATATGGAGAGAGAAGTGAGATAGATAGAAGGAGAGAATAGGAGGGAGGGATAGAGATATATGAGGGTTGAGGATCCGATGTATAGGATAGAGGGTTGATAATTGAGGGTATAGGATTGATGGTTTAGGGTATAGGGTTGAGAGTAGAGGGTAGAGGGTAGAGGGCTAAGGGTAGAGGGTAGAAGGTTCAAGGGTTTAGGGTTGAGGATTTAGGGTTGAGGGTAGAGGGTTTAGGGTATAGGTTTAAGGGTATATGGTTGAAGAATTGGGGTTGAGGGTCTAATGTATAAGGTAAAGGGTATAAGGGTTGAGGGTTTAGGGTTTCAGGGTTGAGAATTAAGGGATTAAGGGTTGAGGGTTGAGAATTGAGGGTTAAGGGTTTAATGTATGGGTAGAGTGTAGAGGATTTAAGGGTTTAGGGTTTAAGGGTTGAGGGTCAAGATTTTAAGGTTGAGGGTATAGGGTTGATGGATTTGGGTTGAGGGTCCAACATATAGGGTACATGGTATAGGGGTTGACATTTTAGGGTTAAGGGTTTAGGGTTGAAGGTAGAGGGTTGAAGGTTTAAGGGTTGAGGGATTAGGGTAGAGAGTTTAATTAGGTTTAGGGGTTTAAGGGTTTAGGGATTAGGGTTGAGGGTTGATGGTATTGGGTTGAGGGTAGAGGTTAGAGGGTTTAGGATTTAAGGATTGAGGGTTTAGAGTATAGGGTTGAGTGTTTAAGGTTTTAAGGGTTGAGGGATTAGGGAAGAGAAGGTGGGATGGATGAAGGGAGATATGAAGGGATAAGTGAGATAGAGATAAGGAAAGAAGAGGAGGGAGGGACAAAGATAGATGAGGGTTGAGGATCCAATATATAGGGTAGATGGTTGAGAATTGAAGGTATAGGATTGAGGACCTATAGGGTTGATGGTTTAGGGTATTGGTTCGAGGGTATAGGGTATAAGGGAGATGGGAGAGATAGATAAATTGAGTGAGAGAGAGACCTGAGAGAGGGACAGGGGGTAGGATTGAGAGACTTGAAAGAGAGAGAGGGAGGGAGTGGGAGAGAGAAAGAGGGACTGAGGGTTAAGGGTAGAGGGTAGAGGGTTTAAGGGTTTAGTGTTTAAGGTTCAAGGGTTTAGGGGGGTTAAGGGTAGAGGGAAAAGAGATAGAGGTAGTGAATGAGGGGAGAGAGATAGAGGGAGTGAATGAGTGAGTGAGAGATACCTAAGAGATGGAGAGGGGGAGAGAGGGTAGGAGGGAGAGTCTTGAGAGAGAGATAGAGGGTATATGGTAGAGGGTTTAAGGGTTTAGGGTTTAAGGGTTAACGGTTAAGGTTTAAGGGTAGAGGGGAGAGAGATAGAGGGAGTGAGAGAGAGAGAGAGACCTGAGAGATGGAGAGGGTGTAGGAGGGAGAGTCTTGAGAGAGAGAGAGGGAGTGGGAGAGAGATAGAAGGTAGAGGGTTAAGGGTAGATGGTTAAGGGTAGAGGGTAGAGGGTTTAAGGGTTTAATGGTTAAGGGTAGAGGGCTAATGGTAGAGGGGAGAGATATGGAAGGAGTGAGAGAGAGAGAATTGAGAGAGGGAGACGGGGTAGGAGGGAGACTTGAGAGAGAGAGAGGGGGAGAAGGAGTGGGAGAGAGATAGAGGGTACAGGGTTGATGGTAGAGGGTAGAGGGTTTTAAGTGTTTAGGGTTTAAGGGTCAAGGGTTTAGGGTTTAGGGTTAAGGGTAAAGGGGAGAGAGATGGAGAGAGAAGTAGAGAGGGAAATAAGGTGGAGATATTGAGAGAGAGGAGGCAAGCAGGGAGAGAGAAATAGGTATAGAGGGATAACTAGGTAGAGAGAAGTATATGTGAAAGAAAAGATAGAGGGAGAGGTAGGGATAGAGAGATAGGTGAGACAAAAACAAAGAGAGATCTAGGTAGATAGAGGGAGGAGGAGATAAAGAGAAGTAGAGGGTAGAGGGTAGAGTGTTTAAGGGTTTAGGGTTTAAGGGTTTAGGGTTTAGGGTTTAGGGTTTAGGGTTTAGGGTTTAGGGTTAAGGGTAAATGAGAGAGAGATAGAGGGACTGAGTGAGAGAGAGCGAGGGAGGGAGGGAGTGGAAAAGAGATTGAGGGTAGAGGGTTAAGGTTAGAGGGTAAAGGGTAGAGGTTAGAGGATTAAGGGTAGAGGGGAGAGAGATAGAAGGAGTGAGTGAGAGAGAGAGAGACTTGAGAGAGGGAGAGGGGGTAGGAGGGAGAGACTTGAGATAGAGAGAGAGGGATGGAGTTGGAGATAGATATAGGGTAGAGGGTAGAGGGTAGAGGGTTTAAGGGTTTAGGGTTTAAGGGTTAATGGCTTAGGGTTAAGGGTGGAGGGGAGATAGATTGAGGGAGTGAGTGAGAGAGAGATACCTAAGAGAGGGATAAGGGGTAGGAGGGAGAGACTTGAGAGAGAGAGGGGGAGGGAGTTGGAGAGATATATAGGGTAGAGTGTAGAGGGTAGAAGGTAGATTTTTTTAGGGTTTATGGTTTAAGAGTTAGGTTTAGGTTTTAGGGTTAAGGGTATAGTGAAGAGAGATAGAGGGTAGATGGTTAAGGGTAGAGGGGAGAGAGATAAAATGAGTGAGTGAGTGAGAGGAACAAAGGGAGATGGGGTAGGAGGGAGATACCTAATAAAGAGAGAGGGAGGGAAGGAGTGGGAGATAGATAGAGGGTAGAGAGTTAAGGTTATATTATAGAGGGTTTAAAGGTTTAGGGTTTAAGGGATAAGGGTTTAGGGTTTAGGGTTAATGGTAGAGGGGAGAGAGATGGAGGGAGTGAGTGAGAGAGAGAGACCTAAGAGAGAGAGGGGTGGGAGGGAGAGTCTTGAGAGAGAGAGGGGGGATGAGG
>CM021100.1:359564701-359631413 GCA_007115665.2 Sequoiadendron giganteum
TATAGGGTTGATGGTAGAGGGTTTTAAGGGTTTAGGGTTTAAGGGTTAAGGGTAGAGGGGAGAGAGATAGAGAAACCAGAGAGAGAGAGAGAGAGAGAGAGGGATATATGTAGGTAGAGAGAGTTGAGATAGAGACAGAGTAGAGAGGGAAGGAAAGAGGGGAAGCGAGGGAGAAGTTAGAGAGATAAGAAGGAAGGTTGAGAGATTGAGAGAGGGAAGGAGGGAGAGAGGGAGAGAGAATGAGGTATAGAGGGATAGGTAGGTAGAGAGAAGTAGAGAGGGAAGGAGAGTTAGAGGGAGAGGTAGGGATGGAGAGAGAGAGAGAAAGGGGAGATATAGAGAAGTGGAGAGAGAAGGAGAGATGGATGGAGAGGTAGGGATCAAGGGAGACATAAGGATTTAGAGAGAGGTGAGAGAGTGCAATAGAGAGAGAGGTAGGTAACGAGAGGGAGGGGGAGATAAAGGGAAGTAGAGAGGGGAGGAAAGAGGGAAGAAGAGGTAGGGAGGGAGAGATAGGTGAGATAGAGAGATAGGAGGGAGGGGGGGATATTTAGGGAGAGAGAGGTGAGATAAAGAGAAAGAAATTAAAGAAGGAAGGGTGAGAGAGAGAGGTGATTGAGATAAGTAGAGGCGTAAGGAGGAAGGTAGAGAGATTGAAAGAGGTAAATAGGGGTAGGTTAGATAGAGAGATGTCGAGTGAATTTTGGTGGAAGAGAGAGAGAAGGGAGGGATATGTAAAGATGGATAGTTGAGATAGATAGATGGAGAGATATAGGTAGAGAGAGCGAAATGAGAGATAGAAAGAGGGAGAGGGAGAGGAGAGATAGAAAGAGGGGGAGGGAGGGAGAGATAGAGAGATTAGAGAGGGAGGAGAGAGATAGAGAGAGGTGATAGAGAGATAAGTAGAGAGGGAAAGAAGGTGGAGATATAGGGAGAGGTAGGGATGGAGAGAGAGGTGAGACAAAAATAGAGAGAGGTCTAGGTAGATAGAGGGAGGAGGAGATAAAGAGAATTATAGAGGGAAGGAGAGAGGGAGGAAGAGGTAGGGATGGAGAGAGAGAGGTGAGAGAGATAAGAGAGAGGAGGGAGGGATAGGTAGGGAGAGAGGGGTAAGATAGAGAGAAAGAGAGTAGAGATGGAAGGGGAGAGAGAGAGAAGTGAGATAGGTTATAGAGATGTGTGATGGAGAGAAAAGTAGAGAGGTAAGGAGGAAGGTGGAGAGATCGAGAGGGAAGGAGGGGGGAGAGATTAAGATGTATAAAGGGATAGGTTAGATAGAAATAAGTAGAGAGAAAAGGTGGGTGAAAGGAAGGGAGAGGGAGAGAGAGAGCGGAGAAAGAGAGGTGAGATAGAGAAAATTAGAAAGGGAAGGAGAGAGAGGGGTATATAGAGAAAATTAGAGAGGGAGGTAGGGAAGGAGAGAGAAGTGAGATAGAGAGAACTAGAGAGGGAAGGAGAGAGAGAATGGTGAGATAGAGAGTAGAGAGAGAAGGAGAGAGAGAGGGAAGTAGAGAGTGAGAGAGAAAGAGGGGAGAGAGAGGGAGGGAGGGATAGGTAGGTATAGAGAGAGGTGATATAGAGAGTAGAGAGAGATATATAGAGATAAAAGGAGAGGGAGGGGAGATAGAGAAATGTAGAGAGGGAAGGAGGGAGGGAGATAGATATTGGAGAGGGAAGGAGAGAGAGATGGACATGTAGAGATGTAGTTCTTGAGCTCGAAAAAGAGATTGTTAGATAAAGGGATGGAGATAGTGAGAGAAAGAGGTCTAGAGAATAAGAGATGAAAATGAGTGAGGTAGAGAGAGAAAGATGAAATTTGACCTCCTAATTACTAAAATTTGACATGCTGATTACTGAAATTTGACTGTTTGAAAGTTTTAAGATCTTCCAAAAACTAGAATTTACATTATAACTCCTAGAGATCTAAATGCATTCCAAAAGTCATGAATGACATTTGGAGAGGGCCAAATTTGGCATGCACCAAATAGGTTGCATTGGGAAATACCAACCTAATGGGTTGGATTTTGCATTGGGCATCTAACCCAAAGGTTTGGAAAACCATTTCATGAAAAAGACGTGATTTTTTGAAAGTGTACCGAATTTCCTCATATTTTCGTCTGTGCTCCCCATCTCATTTGCACATCTTTCAATGCAAATTCATAAAACAATTGTGATAGTCTTAACCTCTCTCTTAGTTATCTAAATATATAATTATTTTTTCATTTTGATTTACTTAAAGTTTTGATCCATGGCTTCTATTGTAAATGCCTTCATTTTTGGTCAAAAACTAACATGTACTAGTTCTAGGATAGATTTTTACTCATTCATCGAAACATGAAACAAATTACATTTTTTGAAACTAGACTCCATTCTACACACGATGAAAAAAAATTCAATTTTTGATTAGTTTGCAAAAAAATTAGGGGATAGCATGCTCAAATTTCAGCTTTTTAGGATGCGTCCACTTTGAAAATTCATAAAATATTATATATTCATTAAAAAATTATTTGAAAGAATGAGGATAAACTATATGGTGTTAGCTAATTTCTCACTGTTGGGATTTTTAAGATTCTAAAAAAAAGTTGATCAAAAAGGAGGGAGCCCTCAGGCGCTATGCTATTTTTTTTGATAAAAAAAGGACCTATTTTGCCCCTCCCCCTTTTTGAGACCCTTAATCTTAATTAATTTCAAAAAAAATAGTAGCTTAGAAACTAGACTCAGAGCACTTCAACTTTTGTTCTTGCTGCATCTTGAAATTTTGAACGTAACTATCTTCATTTTCTTGTGTAAATAATATTTTTCTGATTTAAAAAAAAAAAAGTGGCATCTTAAGAGAAAAAATTGTGTCACAGATTGGTGCACTTACCCATATGCATAACTTTATCATGCTTTGATTAAATTTCATATTTTTGTTTTTGTTTATAATGACTCGAACTAATGACTTAGTTGGTGGACTTGTGTGAGGGTTTTTTGTTGCATGCAGGTGCCAAGGGTGCAAGATGAGGTGGAATCTATGGTATGGTGATGAGAGATGGGAAAACTTAGAGCTAGAACCCAATGAAGAACTCTGTAGGTAACTTCATCATAAGCTAAATTTACTAGATTTAGGATAGAGTAATAAATGTTGTTAGACAGTCATAATAGTCGAACCTGCAAGGTTGTCCAGGGTGATAATTCCATAACCATGAATTGAGTTCTCGAGGAAATTAAATTCTCTTGTAACCTTAAATGTAAGGCATTGAGGCTATTGCCATCATTTGTTCGAAAGACATCAATTTTAGTCAAATCACTATGGTCCATCAAAAAATTGTTGATAATGTAAATCAATAGGCATAGGAGTATAAATATAAATACAATATTTAATAGAGCCCACCTGAACAATGAAATAAAATAATAATTAAAAAATAATAATAAAATAAAATTGAATAGAAATCTCTATAAATAATAACTATAACTAAATAAACAAATAAATGAAATAAATAATAAGATAACTATGAGTAATGTATGGCTAAATAAATTAACCATATTTTGGAGGCTTTTGATAAAGGAAAAATAATAAACGTAAAACCTTATAAACCCATGAATGAAAAGGAAACAAGAAAAAAAGAGAAAGAAGACATACAAAATAAATAACATGAGGAGGAAGAGGGATGGATAGAGGTGAACCCAAGAATGGTGATTTAATGCTATTTTCCTATTCTCTATGGTTGGGAGATAATCAACATTCATTGCTCATAGGTACAAGCATTAAGGAAGGGGATAAACGTGCCATTAATAAGCATGGCTCCCCAATTTCAAAGGTGATTTCTTGTAGGTTGTAGGAAAAACTAAGAAATCATGCCTACTAGAAATAAATAGAGGGATTTTATAAATTCAACAAGATCTTAGAAAAATGACAGGAGAAGGTGAAGGTCCATAGCAGAGGTGTGGAGTCTCTAGGTGAAGTTGAAGGTGTGAGGAAGCAGCTTGAAGTCCAAAAAAACTTTCCATTTTAGACAATAGTATTCTAGGTCCTTTCTTTTATGTGTCTTCCATTCATTTTCTGATTTTTCTATAGAATACAAAGATAATATCATGAACGCTATGTGCAGGATCATCATGGAAAAAATAGGCCCTTAAGTGGCGATGAAAATTTAAAAAATTAGAGTTAGGCAACTTGACATAAAAATTTGAATAAGTTATCTATATTATTTCAAAAATATGTAAGAATAGAATATTTAGAAACTTGAATGTAGTTTCTAAACTATTAGGTTTATTTAAAAAAAAAGAAAATCCATTTGATGAAATTTTGAATTTCAATGCAATAGTACTTCAATTTGAGGGAAAAAATATGTAGGTGTCTATCTGACCACCCTAACCACAATAAAATGATAATATTTTTTTATGAGATTTTATAAATAAGTAGAGGACTCATGTCTTGATGTGATGAGTATTTTTTTGTAATTTTTTACGAAGTAAATAATTAATTATGATTTTTCTTATTACAATTTTTTTAAAATATAAAAAATTGTATGTCTAACCACCTTAACTTGCGAAAAACTTCATGAAATTCAATTTTTTTTTTCTTTTAACCCTATAGTATGTGAAGCATAGAATGTGACGCGTGTTTCATATTCAAAAAATGTGATACCATTTAAAAGCTATAGATGTTTTTCAATCAGCCTATCAATCAAGAATTTAGTCGTAATTCAAATAGAAAATGAATAATTATTATTTATTAAATTTAAAGTAAAGCATAATTTATATTGGTGGAAAGCTAAGAATCTCCTTTAAAAACTCTTTTTGTTTCATCAATTTTGGGTAAAAAAAAAGTCGTCAACCACATGGGCCATCATATCACTTACATATCGCCACTTTTTGACCCATCATGATCCTGCACATACCCTGAAAGGACTGTTAAAATAATTTTGGTAGTTTCTACAACATAGGGTTTGAGATTTTATTTTATGCTATAAGTAAATCAAACCGCTAGCCAGCTCCAAATTTCTCTTTAAGTTCAATCACCCACTAACAAATCTTGAAATTCTGATATATAATATTCAATAAAAACATATATTAATCCTTATATCTCCCTACCATTAATGCATTGGCCTTTTTTTGAAAAGTGAAAGTGTTCAGTTGAAACATTTGGGGCTATAGGTGAAACCATAGCTAAATAAATGATAAATAATTTATTTTCTTAGTGGTTATTTAGCAAAATATTTTCTACCCAACACTTTAGCTTTCCTTGGAAGAGGTCGGATTAACCCTTACCTTTTGTTGGTTAAATAAACCCTGCATAATAGGTCCTCCAATTCTTTACCATTTAGTAATTTTATTCTCATAGCAGGCTGAAGCAACAAATAGCTTCCTTATAAACATGTAAAGATGCAACTAGTTGGTGTTTAGAACCTTGCAACCAACAATATATCTTCTTTTTTCATGTGGTTTTGGTGCATATGTCTCAAGAAATATAGTCTCGACTAGTTGCCACCATTTTATAGGAAACTCACTGTAGTAAAGTGACAACAAAAATATTTTTATCATTATCTCCCATAATTAATACTAAATTTGCTTAAGCTTGGATCTTATGGTTATTGGGATTTTACATATTTAGTTAATAGCATATGTGAGTCTTAAACTATAAAAATCCTTGTAGTGAGACCATAAATCCCAAATATGTGACTACCTACACTGTTAGGTAGGTAAAACCATGAAATAAATAAATAACTTGATAATGGGGTCAAAAGGGAATGGTCTATAATGGTAAATATTAGGTAGGAATTACTAAAATTAAGGTTGGAGTGAGAGGAGTTACCAATATAGATATGTTAAAGGAAAAACCAATTAACCTACAAATTACCCAAAAGTCTTGGGCAATCAATCCCCTCTTCAACTCCTTTCTAGTGTTCCAATTTCCCAATCAGTAATGTAATTTGACTTATAAACGTTGCAATAACTTTAAGTTGGGGAAATGGGTAATAGCGAACCATATTTGAATGGGTAGTTGAACCTTGAGGTGGATGATTTTAGAACCTACTTATTTTGAGTTAGAAACCTCTTTCTATCTATAATGCTAAGCTAGGTGCAGGAACTAACTTTTATGGCAACAAATGGAGAGGAGCTTATGAGGGCATAGGTCAAGGAAGTAATCCTTGGACACATAGGCCATTCCTATCCATCCTAGGTGATCACTGATGAAAAATACTATGGCCCACTCAAAGATAAGCTTATCCATTCTCAATATTGATAGGATTCAAGGAGTATATTATGTTGGCAGACTATTAGCTATACCCTGGGATGGATAGATTTCACTACGAGCATGTGGGACTTTGAGCCAACAACATGTCAGTGATGGACCACCTTACTTGCTTAGTCATCAGTTGGTCTGTAGGGAAGTTATTTTCTAACGAGGCTCGAAGTAGGTAGCAGTCTATACATACCTTGTGTAATTGATGTGGTATAATCGGAAATGGTTTTGATATCTTAAATTTTCTTTGGTTGGAACACCTTGGGTAGAGGGTCATTAGGATGTTGATCTTGCATGCAACAAGCTAGTATAGTTTCCAAATCTCTCATCTCAGGCCACAAAATCTACTTGGAGGGGTGGATAGGGATTAAATACACATGGAGGGATCATATTGCACCCCTAAACTGAACTAAGGTAGGTAGAAGACATGGAGTCCCCATAACCTTGTAGGACAATTATGGTAAATTTTCGGTATTGTTTTTTTGGGTGTACTTCTTAGATTATCTATTCTAATCACTAGAATTAAGGTTAATTGGTTTTATGTATGAATGATAAATGCTCTTGTTTCTGGAAATAAATTTGTATTATTGATAGTGGTAGTAATTTAACTTGATATCATGATTAATATTGAAAAAAATAATGCTCTTTTTTTATGGATTTTGTTGGGGTTTTCCTCACAATTAAATTTATAAAACTATTATCATGTGCTGATATATGTTTACCTAATGAATGACATGAATAAACCATACTATGTAGTTTCTCTATCAACTTTACCACTTGACACACTCATGTAACTCCTCCAAAGTATTACAATGTGAGCACATAATAATTATTATACATGTATCCAATACTACGTGGCCACTCATAAACTTATAAAAGTATAACCTATAACATCAAAAAACATTGCAAGATGATATTCATGCATTCTAGACTACATGAATATCCTCTTTTCAAATAGAATTTTAGTTTTATATAGTAAGGAAAATGTATAAGGTTATTGGGTTGATCAAGTCCAATAACAATGTACAAATTAAAATAAAAATATGATACAAATAATCTCACAATGCATCTTAAATAGCAATAGAATAATAGTAAATTATTGTCACCTAGAGAACGCTTCATAAATATTATTTTTAATCTTCCTTTAAGAAACTAGGTTTTAATTATATCTCAATATACTTCTTGGATGAATATTTGTTCAATTATATTTTTGGATGAAGTTTTGGCTTATAAAAATAAGGATTCCTCACATTGACTAGAATGTTGTAAACATACTATTAAAGTGCAACACAAATTTTATTGGGGATCTCATCATAAAATTATAAATTAAGGGTACATAAGGAGAGAAAATATAATGTCATTCCATAAATACATTTCTAGGCTTGGACACCTATTGATATATGACATTATTAGATTGTGTATGACAAAATAATTAGTATAAATTTACAATTTTAATTTTCTTAGAGGTTGTCCCTCTCCTTGTAAAATTCAACATGTCCCCATGTCTCATCCTAAGAAAATTTATGTTATTGTTCAATTGATAAAGAATTATTTCATTCTAGTCAAATTCATTTAACCAACACCATACTTTCAAGGTTTAAGATGTGGAAATAGAATGTCCCTATGGGTTTATATCCTATAAATATGTTATTCTCAACATTTTATTCTGAACATATTGTCATTTCTCTAAGTTTAAGATGTGAATCTAATTACCTATGGGTTATGGGCCCACAATGTAACTTAAAATAGATATATGCAATAAATCATAATGTCAATTTTAAATAGACATATCAAGCATAGTAATTCCATTTTCTCAAAATAGGCATATAAATAAATGGAAATTATTTGGCATTATACTATCTTTATTATGAAGACAACCTCCTTGCATAACAAGGTGTTAGATAATTCTATAAGGAGTAGATCAATGCTAACTTGGTTTGATAAATATATTATAACAAGGCTAGTAAAAGAAGGATATTCCTAATTTTTCTTTTAGAAAATTCATCTATATATTTTCTCTTTCTTCTAAGATCAATACAATATAAATGTTGTTGGCTATCAGTCAAAATATTTGATACAAATAAAATGAAAATATAGAAACAAGAGAGGATTTTATAATTTCAAAGTCTAGTCATTTTTCAAGAAAAATTGATAATGCCCAATAAGATTGGTATGGCATTATAATTTAAAGAATTCTCAAAGTCTATAAGTGATTTATTGGGAACCAATGTATAGTTATTGATAAGTGTAGTCATTTTGTAACTTGATCCTCTTTCTTTATGAACTAAAATTATTAAATGATGTAGGAGCATCCAGGTGCACTGGCAATCCTACACAACCAAAAAAAATTAAACTTTTATGCTTGTGTTTTGTTTTATTTTTGGTTGTAGGCAAAAATTATTGAAATTCTCAACTCCTCAAGCATAGTAGAATTTGGTGACGGATTGTGGTAAAGTAAAATTATTTAATTGATTCATTTAAAAAAAAAAAAAATTAAATTGTTGAAAATTGTTAATTTGCCAAAAAGAAAAATCCCACACCCAAGCTTGGAGTGGGCAATTCATATGCTTTATAACTCCACTTTGTAAATTTAAATTTACATTTTGTTGCAAGATTGGAATGCAGGGTGTTGGGGAAGTTGAGAGAGTGGGTTGTGAGGAAGGAGGAACAATTTTAAATTAAAATTGAATGCACATATCTGAAAGACAAAAATCCATGTCCAGGAAGGAGAAATATGCAAGTTGGATGTTTGAATTACATATTTTGGGAAGAGGAATATTGTCTGGGTCGTAACTATGAGACCTAGTCTCAATAAATTAGGCTGAACATTTTCATATCATAACAAAATGAAAAAATTCAATATGTTCTAGAAATTTGGGAAGGACATGCATAAAACCAATTGAGGCATGCATTTTTATTGTTGTAGTTTCCTTGCTATTAACTAAACCCTCATGAAAACCTTGTAAAATCCTTTAATTAAGAGATTTTGGGAGCTTCCAAGTGCAAAATCCATTTTTCCACATTTTGTAATCATATCATTTCATTCCATGAGATGACATCTCTTTAAGGAATTGTTTCAAACAATTCAATTGTTTTGTCTATGATTCTACATCTTGCATATATTTCTACCAAAGCATATTTAACTATAATTCTGTAAAGGATTGATTAAGATTCTACAATTTGCAATCTACTTCACACAAATATTAGCAATAGCAGGCCACCATGAATGTGGTGTTTGACGAAGTGTATGCTGATCTTAATATGTTTAATTATTTGACTGTCTACATGATTTCAAGAAATAGAAATGGTTGTGACTATCAATATAAGAAGGCTAGAATATCTTTTGAGAATCCAACCTCCATCAAAAACTCTCGAATGCATGAGATATCTAGCATTACATTTGTTGCTCCTCTATATTCTACCTTGCTTGTAGATATTGAAATGGCCTTTTATTTCTATCAAGTCCAAGAGACAAGTCCAGTATCCAAATGGAAGGCATCCAAAAATTACACTACCTTTGATCCACATCTTCTTATTCCACATGTGTATCCAACTAAGCATGCTTCAAATCCTAGTGAATACAAAGTTCCTAGGGGTATATTCCATTAATGTGTGTGAGTTGTAGGGAACCACACAAGGAGGGGGAAGAGGAGCAACATGTGGGTATTTAGCAACTTCACAATGGTTATTGTTATGATTCTGCATGAATTTGCACACCATCCCAACTATAGAAGATATATCCAATGTGGTATGCGACAAGTAAAATAGGCTCCCAAAAATTTATGTAGATAAGGAAACATCAAATATTGGTGAGGTGCATTGTGTTGTTAAATTAATTCTATACTCCTATGAATTTCCATGTCTTACATTTCTTGCTCATCTATATTCTACCTTAATGGAAATATAGAAATGTCCTCATATTTCTTGCAAGCGAAGGAGATAAGTTTGAATTCAAAATGGAAGACATTTAAAAGTAGGATACCTTTGATCCACATCTTTGTCTCGAACTACATCTATATATCTAGTTAGCATCTTTCCACTCCCTTGTGAGTACATAATGCCTAAGTGGATGGTACCCTAGATGTATATGAATAATTCTTTTAGAAACTTCCTGGTAGCTGTCCTTATGATCTTGCAAGAATGTGCAGACCATCCAAATTGTAAAGGAAATATCCAGTCTAATATGAGTTAAATAAAATAGATTCCCTACAGGTTGTCTACATAAGGCAACTTGTACCATCAACTATTGGTGAGTTGCATTCTGATGTTAGATTAACTCCATAATCTTATATGATAGCATGTTTGTTGCACTAATCCAATTTAACCTCTTTATTCAATCAAGGGTGATCCCACAATATTGGTTTACAGTTTTTGGCCAAAATGGACACTAAACTGATTTTTTCTAACTAGATATTCACTTTCAAACACCTATAGCGGCTAAACCATGAGGAATTTGAGGATGATGCAAACTACTGATTTGTGAAATTTTGTCTGTAGATTCTAAATATATTTTTTTCAAAATTTTTGGAATCAGATTGAACTTCTTTTTCCATCTCCTTTGAAAAATTATTTTTTCAATAAACACCATTTTTAAGGAGTGACACTCATCATATAACACATAAATTTTTTCCATGAAGGATATAATTCTATTGTTTTTGAATTTAGATTTGTAACTATGATAGCCAGCGCTTCCAATTGGTTTCATAGTTTTTTATTGAATATTTGTCCTTAATAAAGTTTCAAAGTTAAACCAATTACAATTCAGACATAGGCAAACTGTATAACACATAATTTATTTTGTATGTATCGAAATTCAATTTTATTTTTTTGTTAGATCAAGGAATTCGGTATCTAGTGCACTCATATTTTTCAATATTTTTTTTGATAATCTTGTTTTTTTCCACATGTGCAGAATAAAGAGCTTGATTTTTAGTGAAAAACCTACATTCACAAGAAATTAAAAAAAATATATAATAATAAAATTAAATTTGTTTAAAATTATACTTTTTGGGAAGCTTATAATAAGGACTACATACTTACTAAAAATAAATTTTAAATAAATTCATTTGATACCCCAAAAGGTAAATCAAAAGTGGTTTTTAATCAACATTTTGATAGGTGTAAAGGAGACTCCATTATAAGTATGGTTTAAAACTAGTGGGGTTCTATCCAAGGGGGTTTGATCTAAGGTGGTTTGTTCAAACCCTCTTGAATCGGAATCCTTCAAATAGAACTTTTTAAGTCTTAAATCATTATATTTTTTAAAAATATATGATTTAAGAAAGTATTAAAATCTCCGAGAAATTGTAAACCAACATTGTGTGATCACCCTCTAGTGCATATATATAATGAGAAAAAACTAATTCCTTCATCTGACCACAAAAAGTGTGTCCCCAAGAAGTAATACAGTAAAGTCCAACAATCATCTCAAAGGATTGTTTTAGTTGATCCTTATGACCATGTATCAAATAAGCAGAATCTCTAGTGCAATCAAATTATCCACATAAAGTATTACCATGAGTTTATGACCATCAAATTATGATCTACACACACACTATGATCTAACTCACCTTTGGTGAGGCCTAAAACGGAAAGAAAAGTGTCAAATACCATGCACTATATAGAGAAATCCAATGTATGCATGCAAACCAAGTCTCTATTATCTTGCAAAATCCCTCGTGGCTATTCATTATAGATTTTTGTTCTTAAATCTTCATTTAGGAAGGCACATTTTATCTCCATTTGATGTACCTCCCAACCAAATTTTCCCACTTGAGCAAGAATAATTTGAACTAACTTTATCTTAGAAATAGATGCATGAGTCCCCCAATGGTGAATGCAAGAATCTCTTACCTACTAATTGTGTCTTTATCTCTCTCCAAAGATCCATCAAAAGTATCTTTTGTATTATATATCTATTTGCATTTGACAATATTCTTTCCAAGTATTAAGATCAAGCTTCTGAGAGTTTTTCTTTATAAATGAGTTTTACTTCTCCTCCATTACCGTTTTCCACCCTTTTTTCATCTAGCTTATTTGTAGGACTAAGGATCACATGTCCATTACCCTAGCAATGGATGCATAGTTAAACCTTTGTTTTCAACTTCAAGTCCTCCACCTACAAGTCGCATCCCCCTATCACTTGTATCCTTTCAAAGAATTTTTAGCTGGTTTCAAGAGTCTCATGGATAACATTCATCACTAATATTTCTTTGTTTGATCTTTCTAAACATAGTATGAAACATGATTCTCCTCATTAATCAGGGAATCCTTGGTCATATTGATCTTAGACATCTCATGAATTACTGGGTGAGAAAAATAATGGTTAGTGCAATATGCTTCTAAATGGTAACAATTTGATCTTCTTGTATTATACGAGGATATAGAGGAAAATCTAATGATATTTTGGTTTATATTGTATCTTTTGCCACATTATTTATGCCTAAATCTTCATATTTCAAATTTTTTAATCTAGATTTCAAATCAATAGTCATCATATTAATTGAAAGAATGGAAAATGGTTACAAAAATCATTGGTTTTGTTTAATCACATTCAAGGGTTTTATGTTTAGAAAAGTTGTATGTACATATATAAGGTAGTTTTTAGCCCCCTTGTCGAGAAAATCTACCACTTTGGTGCATAAGACCCTTCTATGCACACAAGAGGGATTATTTTTCCATTACCTCATATATTATTTAACAAGCCATTTATAACTTATCCTTCACTATATTTGATTCATTTGAACCTATGCTTCTCTATACAACACACATTGTTAGCATCAGGCCCACTCTCCTACATGAACTTCAATTCATGCATGTGGTGATGTGGGGCTTTCTCACATCACCGCATGCATGAATTGAAGTGCATATGGAAGAGAGAGTATCTATAGTTTACCAAGTCATCTATAGTTTCTTATGGTTAGATCATCGATCAATGATTCAGAATCAACTTACCAATTGAGAAGTAGTCTTACCAAAACCTTACCTCTTGACTAATTAACTGATACTAATGTGCCAAGAATTACTTACAATAGAAATAGTTCTAGTGCTATCTATCTCACTTAGTGCTTCCGTCGATCACTCCTAGTTGGGAGATATAGACATAGATATGGAAATATGCTATATACTCAATTGGTTGGGCCAAATCCCTTGCCAACTAAAATTTCCCATCCACCTAAAGTAGATTGCTTGGTCATTCGTTAGGAGAGATAGCCAGTTGGAGAGAAAGATAGAGAAGCACCTACTCTTCTTTAAGCACTTCAATCCATGCTTACGATGATGTGAGAAATCCCCACATCACCACAGGAATGAATTGAAGTGCTTGAGGGAGAGCGGGATCACATTTCTTTGAGGTATTTTTTGAAATAGTTCACTTGCTTTGTCTATGCTTCCACATTTTCATGTATGTCTACCAGGGCACTTGTGACTACAACATATGCCAAAAAAATCCCTCTTAGAGAAAGAAGAGTTTTAAGAGTTTTCCAGATTGCTTTTACAATGAATTTAATCATTGGTGTCATTTTTATGTACAAGATTTAAGCATTCATCTAAATACCTTGCAATTGTGGTATGAATTAAGAATTGTTTGATTGCTAATTTACACAAGCATAGTTTCATAGTCAATTATGGATCATTGGATATCTTCAAACTCTTTGCATCTTTATCTAGGAATGGAAGTGAAATCCAAATCGATTCAAATCTGTCTCTTTATGGTTGTGTTTATTTCTAGTTATCTTTGTATTTAGAAAGTAGATTGCATGCTCCTAACACTAATTTGTAAATAGTTATAGAATCATTTGAATGTAACTTCAAGTAGCACAGTGTGAGTTAAAATTTGTTCAACCACATATTTACACAAGCATGGTTTTGTAGTTAATTATGGATCATTGAATATCTTCAAACCCTCCTTTTGTAAATTTTTTATCCACCAAATTTATGTAGTTTTGTAGTCAATTATGGATGATTTAATATCTTCAAACCCTCTTTTTGGAAAGGTTTTGTCCACCACCTTTGCATCTTTCCCTAGTAATGGATGTGAAAGCCAAATTGATTCAAACTTGAAGATTTTGTCTTGAGGAACTGGTTCATGGTCAATTTCCAGACTAATCCAAGGGAGATTTTTCTTTTAAGAGGTTTGCTTGGCCTAAGATTAAGGGCTAACTTTCTTGGTTGAGTTCAGCTTCCATCTGATTTATTTCAGTAGACCCTTTTTGAACATTTGAATTTTATGTTCAATTGATTATCCTAATTCTATGAGAGTTTATTCCTATTCCTATCATATAGCTTCTTCTTCTTACCTTTTTCCTCATTCTAACAAGGCATCAAAGGGGTTTTAATCTAAAAATCAAACTTTTGTTTTCTTTCTTGAATTTGTTCTAATGTTAGCAACTCACTCTTGGTCATTATAACATGTGAATTATTTATCTTTTATTCCATTATTGTTGGTGGCACAAAGTATCATCTCTATCTCTAGATCTTTGATATGATTCTTTATATGATCTACTAATATGGACTTTGACTGACTCTTCTTTTATGATACCTTGCTGATCTTGAGAAATTTTTTGCATTTCAAGACAACTTGGACACATTATTTTTCTGAATTCCTACTCAATAGTAGATTTATCCTATAGCTAACTGAGTTAGTGACAATTTCATGTTTCTTTTTATTACTAGAGCAATTCAGCAGTTGTGTGAAGTTGATGTGAAAGACCCATATGTCTTGTTGTTCACATATCTTATTACATTGAAATGAATATTTTCTTCAATTTTTAATTTTTACTTCATATATTTTTGTAGAGATAAGGTGACTTTGATAGCGATTAACCTTTGTCTTCTTAACAAAAATGGAACCCTTCATATGCTTCTTGTCCTCCAGTCTAGCCTCCTCTAGTTCTGTAGATAACCAAAATTTTCCTTTGGATTGCTCTAATACTAATGGATCCATAGATAATCAACTCAAAATTTCCTACAAGAGAGAAATTAATAATTCTCAAACTGATTTTTGTGGAAATAGAAGTTTGAGGGAAAGGCCAGGTGAGAATCTTGGAATTGATGGAATGATAGTAATCTTCTTGGTATTTTCCCACAAATTTCTCTTGAGGAGGAATTGTTACAACTTCTGAAAATGTGGGTGGTCAGTACAGTTTCTATTAAGAAGTGCATAATTTTTTCTCAGACACATTACTTAGGAAAACCTTCTTTGTAATTTATCTTGTATTTCTTATGTAAATCATTCTAGTTTTGGTGACTGAATTTTGGCATTTTAGTATTGTACGATGCTACTACCTTTTTCTCCTAATTTGATTAGAAATAATGTGTGGCATTTAGAATCTTTTCATGTCTCACAATTTATATCACTTGTAGACCTGAGTTTGTTTTCTATTATTCTTTTATGGATGTCCTTTCATTATTACTGGATATCTGATGTAGTGCACATTATTATAGTGCAAGCCAATTTTTCTAATTGTTTCATTTAGCATCACCAATATTCTCCAAAATAAAATTGTCCCTATTTAAGATGATGGAAATGGTTCACATCTCTCAAAACAATTTCTCTTGCAACAATCTTGGAGATAAATTTAGATGCACTGTGAAAATCAAAACATACTCAAAGGTCCTTAACAACTCTAATAGTTGTACCAAGGTTCATGTTTAACAAACCAAATGCAATTTCTAACTTTTCACTATGTTGGCAAATAAATGATTATTTTTTCTTCTATTCCATAATATTGAGTAAAAGTCTTGAATCTAGAAATACCCTGTTGCCTTCATTTTCCAAGCCAATATCTCCAATTTTGAATAGCTCTCCCATGCTTGTGGATGTGATCTATATCCTACAATTTTTTAATTGGTTTATCTTTCTACTATGTTTGGACTTACTTTTGTAAACTTGTAATATGCAATGCACTTTTTTTCTTTCTAAATTATGACTAATATTAATTATTTTGGTTGTATTGAGGCACAACTTCATTCATGGTAGAAAAGGAGGACCCTATTACTCATATCAGATGGAACATTCCATATAAAGGAGGAAAGATTCTAGATGGGTTAATGTTGACTACATTGAAAGAGAGAGCTTCATATATGGGACACGCTCAACACTCTCCTTCTTGGACTCTACATGTTGCATCTTGCTCCAAGAAGATTGCATACATTGTAGAAGTTTTAAGAGATGAAAGGGGCGTGTGCTTGCATTGAATGGATCCAAGCATGCATTTCCATCATTGCAAAAGTTTTTTGGAGAATTTTTTTCCTTGCAATCATTTTTGTGCAATATTGTAACTAAAAATAAAAATTGTAATACACAATTTCTAAGTTGTAACTAGAACACCTTTCTTTTATTAATAAAGTTCAATGATTTTTCCTTCTCAATGGTTATCTTATTGTGTGAAATTGATGATTGACATGTATTTATCTATTTTATGTTTAAATCCACAAATATCAATCAATTAAAATAACTAAATATACTACTAATTGATGTCAAATAATAATTAAATTATCTAAATATACTACCAATTGATAGAAATCGGTGAATAGTGAATAAATATGACTAAATATATGACTTGTGAAATAAAAATGACTAAATACACCACCAATGGACAAAAATTAGTGAATAAAAATGACTAAATAAGTGACCAAATTGCAACAATCAATGACTAAATCAATGACTAAATATACTACCAAATCGATCAATCAAAACAACCAATAAATTACTAAAAATGGTTTAGTCATAATTCTGGTCACATTATAAATGACTAGCAATAAACTACTAATGGTCACGTGACCATGTTCAGTCATTTATAAGGAATTTTTAGTAGTTTTTTCAGTCATATATTTTTGTTTATGTACTAGTGTGATTGTACTTCCTATGAGTATAAGTGATAATAAATTTTTTTCCATACCTATAGAAATTCCATTCTGAAACTTTGAACTTCATGCTACCATTTCTCATCATTTCCCATCTATGCATTGATAGAGTCCATTTATCCTTTCTTGAAACACCATAATCCTTCACAAAATGATGAGAGAAATCTGAAATGAAAAATAGAAGTGCTTCTTACCTTCACAAACCCTTCCAATGCTTCTTGTGTCGCAACCTCATGCATGCCTTGTGTGCTCGTGACTTTTCCCAAGTATGTAATATCAACCTCCCATGTAGATACTAATTTTTGAATTACTTCATTGTCATAGTTAAATAAGAAGTGACATCCTTTGAATTTCTTAGTTTGACTCTTAGGTTACAATTCTTAGACCATGTGTTTTTACCTCACCTTCCTTGTGCTCATACTCGTTCAATTTGGTTCTTCCTCCATAAGTTGTTGACCTGAAAATGTTAGTAAGCTGAAATCCAATATTATTATTTGGTAAGACACCCTTTCCATGGCATAACTCCTCCTCATAGACACATAATGCAACAATAGATAAGATTAAATACTCAATGTAACCCATTTAGCCTCTGGACAATAACATGTGCATCATTTTCTTACAAACACAAATATATTGATAGCTAGTTCTCAACTAAAATTTTGAAAAGTAATCAGTGATGGTGACATACTTACAACCCATGGAAAACTCTAAGGCATACTAAATTTATTTTTCATAGATGGACAATCTATTTCCTAGATCTTTCAACTTATTATTCTCACGTTGAGTAGAATATAACCTTTGCATTAATGGAGCCAAATAACCTTCTCCTACGAAACCATCTTTCACAAATGGATGTAAGAAATCTGAAATGAAAAATGAATAACATGAGTGGATTACCTCACTTTTAGAGAACTTTGGTGTTGCATTCCCTTGCATATTTGGAGTTCCGATGTTATGAATCAAGTATGAAATCTTTGTCATATTAAATTCATATGGAAATTCCTTGGTAGTTAGAGCCATTTTCATGTCAGGAATACTATAGCCATCTTTTAAAATATTCCCCTTGATAAATCCTCCATTCATCCAATGCTAGCAAACTTGTATGCAACTTGGTCCCAAAAACACCATGTCATGCTTAATCATAAAATATAGAATATCAAAATGACTTATTTTTCCCTTTCCACCTTTTTGCAATAAAAATTTCATTATCCTTATCTCTATTTGGCCATCAACTAAAATCCCGTAGGAGGGATCCATGCATTGTAATCATATATCATTCACATTGTGCACAAGTTTCCTTTTCACTCTATCAACAAGATAACTTTTCTCATTGTCTTGCAAGGCTTTTGAATAGTCTTTGAATTTTTAGTTGTATAACTTTTAAAATCAGCAACCACTATAATATCTCTTATGCAATCCTCTTGAAAATATGGCATGATAGAATTATGCTCAAATAATGAATCATCAAGAAACTCCATTGCATGGCTCACTATGATATGGAGTATTAGGTAATCCAAACAATTATGAGCATATACCAAACTCTTGTGCATGGTCCATTTTAAATTTCTTCACCCTCATGAATTCTAGAGCCATACAATGATAATGGACCTTTGCTAGAAATAATGCAAAAACTTAGAATTGTCTTCTAGGACATATATTTTAGTAGGATCATTCTAGGATTCTTTTTTTAAGATTTCATGCAACTTCCATTCTTTCTCTAAAATAACTTCATCAAATTAATTTAAGTACTCATCACTAATTGCTGCTCCGAAAAAGACATGGAAGTAGTTATTAGTCTTTGTTTGTTCTTGCAACTCTGATTTTTCTTTATGCTCTAACATCACCATCTCTTCCAAAATTTATGTCTCAGGTTTTTCTATCACTGTCTCTGGTTCTTCATGCTCCATATTATCCATAGTAATTTCATGTATGTCCAAAGAATCTTATTGATACTTTTTCACACATTCATCATTATTTAAACCACTCACTACATTAGATTCCTATTCTATTAACTCCTCAACAACTATCTTCTCATTTCTAGCCTTTTTTTCAAATCTATCAATCAAAATTTGACAAAATTCTTCAAAAGAATTACTTGAATGTGGATTCAGGTGTTCATACCTTGGTACCAACAATCAAGAGTGTCTCCTTCAAGGTGAAATATTGAATACTGAATGAAAACTTTCTCCTCCATGGAACTAGAGTAGTAATAGTCTTGCATCTCAAACAACCATTCTCTGACTAAGATCTTGTTTGATCCATCAAAAGTGGGAGCTAAAGATTTAATAATGTTGCTCCTAAGATATTTTCCACCTGAATTTTAATATTTTATGTAACCCTTGATAGCCATCATGTCTTTCATATGTATGATATAGTCATTATATGGGAAATCTTTTTAAAATCCTTCAACTTGTTTAATAAATGTTTCTCTATGGCTACAAAATCTCTAGCCAAATCTTCGATGTAATCTACCATTTTTTAAACTCATCTTTTCCTTTTTACAAGAAAATAAAAAAACCCTCAAAATGGAAATATCATGGCTCTAATACCACTGTAATATCCCCAATAAATATTTTTGCAATTCTTTGTCAACTTTTGAGATTTTATGTGTAAATAGGTAAAAATTGTGAAATCGGGTGTGCTGAAAATTGGTCCAATAAAGCCACAAACACTAAAGATTTTTATTTTTTATCACAAAATAAATTTTCTATATAAATTTGGGTAGAATAAAAGCCTATTAAAATTCACTTTGGAAATTCTATAGATCTATCCTTACAATATGCATAATTGCCACTAATTTGGCACTCAAAAATACACTTGAAACTCCAATAGATTTGCACAAAAAATCTCTAGAATTTGAATATAAGAATATAACTGAAATATATATAATATGGGGGTAAGTGAAAAAATATGGGGGGAAAAAAGGGGGGCTTAAGTGGGAACTACTTTTTTGAAATCAAGAAATACTAACCTTGGACATGAAATTGAGGATAGTTACACTCAAAATTTTGAGATGCAACAAAAACAAGGATTGTAGTGTTCTAAATCTACTTTTTAAAATACTAATTTATTTTGAAAATGGTTGAGATTAAGGGGTTCAAAAGAGGGACCCACAAAAATTGGTGTTGTTTTTGTCAGAAAAACATAACATAGCAACTTTTGTGGGAATGTAGCACGGTGAACTTTGTTTTAGTATTTTTAAAATCGCTCGGTGAGAAATTAGCTAACAGTATGTAGTTGATGCATAATTTTTTTGTTAGTTTTTTAATGAATATTTAATTTTTTACTAATTTTCAAAGTGTTCACTTAGTGAAATTTATTTTTTTCCCATGCTATCCATACAAATTTTGGAAACTATTTTAAAAAAAATATTTGTAGAATGGATTCAAGTTTCTAAAAATATAATTTTTTAGAAATTTCGATGAATAGATATTTTATGAAAAAAATATACCAAACACCTCTTTTTGCCAAAAAAGAGACACAAAAAAAAGAAATTATAGATCAAAGGCTTAACATTGTCAAAAATGAAAAAAAATTACATCGTTGGATAGCTAAGAGAGAGCCTAACATTACCTAGGTGTTTGATTTGTTTGACATTGAAACACATGCAATCCTGACGGTGAGCAAAAACCTAATTATGTGAAATATTGTAGAATTTACAAAAACACGTCTCTAGCCATTGGGAAGGCCCTCCAAGCCTTTGGATTGGTATTCCAAGGAAAATACCAAGCCCAATGATTGGAGATTCCTAAAGCAAGATACAACGTGAACACGTTATAACATGCTCACATTATATCTTAGTTTTGACATGGTTTTTTTGTTTGTGCAGGATATGTCTAGAAAGACATAATGCGAGTGCATCATAACACACTCACGTTATGTCTTTATTTATATTGAATTATACTCTATTGAATGTATGTTTATATATTTGTATGCTTGTATGTCATGTATGTATGTATGTATGTATGTATGTATGTATGTATGTATGTATGCATGCTTGTATATATGTATGTATGCATGTATGTATGTATGTATGTATCAAAGCATGTATGTATGTATGCCTATATGTATGTATGTATGTAAGATTGTATGTAAATATTTACATGTATGCTTGTATGCATGTATTATTGTATGTACATATGTA
The DNA here is from genome assembly GCA_007115665.2 of Sequoiadendron giganteum. Lineage (NCBI taxonomy): Eukaryota > Viridiplantae > Streptophyta > Pinopsida > Cupressales > Cupressaceae > Sequoiadendron > Sequoiadendron giganteum. The sequence goes on from CM021100.1 coordinate 359,585,941, forward strand.
TTATGCTTAAATTTATGTAAGTATGTATGTATTTATGTATGTCTTCAGAGGGAGGGAGGGACAGCCAAGAGAGAGAGAGAAGTAATGAGTGGGAGTCTTGAGAGAGGGAGAGGGGGTAGAAAGGAGATACTAAGAGAGATGGAGTGGGAGAGAATGGGTTGGAGTTAGAAGTACTTATCTAGGTAGGGTGGGAGGGATAGAGGGAGAGAGAGAATTGAGAGAGAGCGAGAGAGAGAGAGAGAGAGAGAGAGAGAGAGAGAGGGAGAGAAAGAGAGAGTTATGTAGTTAAGGTACTATAGGGAGAGACTTGTGACTGTGAAGGGGGTGAGAGGGAGAGACTTGAGAGATAGGTAGTGAGAGGGAGTGTGATAGAGAGGGAGTGGGAGAGAGAGGGAGTGAGATAGAGGGAGTGTGAGAGTGAGAGACTTGAGAGAGGGAGAGGGTGTGGGAGGGAGTGGCCTAAGAGAGAGGGATAGAGAGAGGGGTTGGAGTGAGAGGGAATTATCTAGGTAGGGTAGTATGGATAAATAGAGAGAGGGGGAGAGAGAGAGAGTTACCTAGGTAGGCTGCCAGAGGTAGAGACTTGAGAGAGAGAGAGGGGTGGGAGGGATATATATATAGAGAGAGAGAGAGATAGAGGGAGTGAGATAGAGTGGCAGGGATTGATTGATTGAGAGGTGTGTAGAAAGGGGGAGGGTAGATGGATATAATTAGAGAGGGTAGGAGAGAGGTGGGGAGATAGAGGTTAGATGTTTAGATAGAGATAAAGGGATAGGGTTTGAGGGTATAGGGTTGAGGTATTAGGGTGGAAGACCTATAGGGTTGATGGTTTAGGGTATTAGGTTGAGGGTAATAGGGATGAGGGACTAGGGTTGAGGGTAGAGGGTAGAAGGTTTAAGGGTTTAGGGTTAAATGGTTTAGGGTTGAGGGTAGAGGGTATAGGGGTTGTGGGTTTAGGGTGTAACAGTTGAGGGTTGAGGGTTTAATGTATAGGGTAGAGGGTAAAGGGTAAAGGTTAGAGGGTTTAAAGGTTTAGGTTTTAAGGGTTGAAGGTTGAGGGTAGAGGATTGACGGTATAGGGGTTGAGGGATTAGAGTTTAAGGGTTGATTATAGAGGGTTGGGATTTTAAGGGTTGAGAAATTAAGGGTTGATTGTTGAGTGATTAGGATAGAGGGTAAAGGGTAAAGGGTAGAGGGTTTAAAGGTTTAGGTTTTAAGGGTTGAAGGTTGAGGGTAGAGGATTGAAGGTATAGGGTTGAGGGTCCAATGTATTGGGTAGAGGGTGTAGGTGTCGAGGGATTAGAGTTTAAGGGTTGAGGGCAGAGGGTTGGGGTTTTAAGGGTTGAGTGTTGAGTGATTAAGGTAGAGAGTTTACTTGGGTTTAAGGGATTAAGGGTTGAGGGATTAGGGTTGATGGATTAGGGTTGAGGGTAGAGGGTATTGGGTTGAGGGTAGAGGGTAGAGGGTTTAAGGGTTTAGGGTTTGGGGGATGAGGTTGATGGTTTAGGGTTTAGGGTGAAGTGTTTAAGGGTTTAAGGTTTTAGGGTTTAGGGATGAGGGATTAGGGTAGAGAGGGAGGGATGGAGGGAGGGAGAGATGGAGGTAGAAGTGAGATAGAGAGGAGATAATAGGATGGAGGGACAAAGATATATGATATTTGAGGATCCAATGTATAGGGTCGAGGGTTGAGAATTGAGGGTATAAGGTTGAGGACCTATAGGGTTGATGGTTTAGGGTATTAGGTTGAGGGTATAGGGTTGGGGGATTAGGTTTGAAGTTAGAGGGTAGAAGGTTTATTAAAGGTTTAGAGCTTAAGGGTTTATGGTTGAGTGTTAAGGGTAGAGGGTAGAGGGTTTAGGGTATAGGTTTGAGGGTTTATGGTTGAAAGATTAGGGTTGAGGGTCCAATGTATAGGGTAGATGTTATAGGGGTTGATGGTTGAGGGTCTAAGGGTTGAGGGTTGAGGGATTAAGGGTTGAGGTTTGAGAATTGAGGGTTGAGGGTTTAATGTATAGGGTAGAGGTTATAGGGTAGAGGATTTAATGGTTTAGGGTTTAATGGTTGAGGTTTGAGGGTTTAAGGTTGAGGGTAGAGGGTTGAGGGATAAGGGTTGAGGGTCCAATATATAGGGTAGAGGGTATAGGGGTTGAGGGATTATGGTTTTGGGTTTGAGGGTTGAGGATAGAGGGTTGAGGGTTGAGGTTTGAGGGTTTAAGGGTTGAGGGATTAAGGGTTAAGGGTTGAGGGATTAGGGTAGAGAGTTTACTTGTTTTTAAGGATTTAAGGGTTGAGGGTAGAGGGTATTAGGTTGAGGGTAGAGGGTATTAGGTTGAGGGTAGAGGTCATAGGGTTTAAGGGTTTAGGGTTTAAGAATTAAGGGTTAAGGGTTTACGGTTTAGGGTTGAGTGTTTAAGGGTTTAAGGGTTGAGGGTATAGGGTTGAGGGATTAAGGTGGAGAGGGAGGGAAGAACGAAGGGAGAGATCCAGGGATAAGTGAGATAGAGAGAAGGAGAGAATAGGAGGGAGGTATAGACATATATGAGGGTTGAGGATCCACTGTATAGGGTAGAGGGTTTAAAATTGAGGGTATAGGGTTGCAGACCTATAGGGTTGTGGTTTAGGGTATTGAGTTGTGCGTATAGTTTTGAGGGTACATGTGGTTGATGGATTGGGGTTTAGGTTTTAAGGGTTTAGGGTTGAGGTATTAAGGGTTGAGGGTTGAGAATTGAGGGTTGATGGTTTAATGTATAGGGTAGAGGGTAGAGGGTTTAAGGGTTTAGGGTTTAATGGCTGAGTGTTGAGGGTTTAAGGTTGAGGGTAGAGGAATTAGGGTATAGGGTTCAAGGATTGTGGTTGAGGGTCCAATGTATATAGTAGAGGGTATAGGGTTGAAGGATTAGGGTTTAAGGGTTGAGGGTAGATGGATTAAGGGTTTAGGGTTGAGAGATTAGGGTAGAGAGTTTACTTGGGTTTAAGTTTTTTAGAGTTGAGGGATTAGGGTTGAGCATAGAGGGTATTGGGTTGAGGGTAGAGGGTAGAGGGTTTAAGGGTTTAAGGGTTGAGGGTTGAGGGTTTATGGTTAAGTGTTGAGTGTTTAAGGGTTTAAGGGTTGAGGGTATACGGTTAAGGGATTAGGGTAGAGAGGGATGGATGGAGGGAGGGAGAGAAGGAGAGAAGAGGAGGGAGGGACAAAGATATATAATGGTTGAGGATCCAAAGCATAAGCTAGAGGGTTGAGAATTTAGGGTATAGGTTTGAGGACCTATAGGGTTGATGGTTTAGAGTATTGGGTTGAGGGTATAGGGTTGATTGATAAGGGTTGATGGTACATATGGTTGAAGGATTAGGGTTGAGGGTCCAATTTATAGGGTAGAGGGTATAGGGGTTCAGGGTTTAGTGTTTAAGGGTTGAGAGTTGATGGATTAAGGGTTGAGGTTTGAGAATTGAGGGTTGAGGGTTTAATGTATAGGGTAGAGGGTAGAGGGTAGAGGGTAGAGGGTAGAGTGTTTAAGGGTTTAGGGTTTAGGGGTTGAGGGTAAAGGGTTTAAGGTTGAGGGTAGAGGATTCAGGGTATAGGGTTGAGGGTCCAATGTATAGGGTTGAGGGTATAGGGGTTGAGGGATTAGGGTTTAAGGGTTGAGGGTTGAGGGTATAGGGATTACGGGTTGATGTTTGAGGCATTAGGTTAAAGTTTGTAATTGGGTTTGAGGGTTTAAGGGTTGAGGGTAGAGGGTAGAGGGTAGAGGGTTTAAGGGTTTAGCATTTAAGTGCTAAGGGTTGATGGTTTAGGGTTGAGTGTTTAATGGTTTAAGGTTTGAGGGTATACGGTTGAGGGATTAGGGTAGCGAGGGAGGGATAGATCGAGGGAGAGATGGAGGGATAAGTGAGATAGAGAGAAGGAGAGAAGAGGAGGGAGGGATAGAGATATATGATGGTTGAGGATCCAATGTATAGGGTAGAGGGTTGATAATTGAGGGTATAAGGTTGAGGACCTATAGGGTTGATAGTTTAGGGTGTTGGGTTAAAGGAATAGGGTTGAGGGATTAAGGTTGATGGTAGAGGGTAGAAGGTTTAAGGGTTTAGGGATTAAGGGTTTAGGGTTGAGGTTTAGGGTTGAGGGTTGAGGTTTGAGGGTTTTGGGTTTATTTTATAGGTTTAAGGGTATATGGTTGAAGGATTAGGGTTGAGGGTCCAATGTATAGGGTATATGGTATAGGGGTTGAGGGATTATAGTTTAAGGGTTGATGGTAGAGGGATTAAAGGTTCAAGGTTGAGGGATTAGGGTAGAGAGTTTACTTGGGTCTAAGGATTTAAGGGTTGAGGGATTATGGTTGAGCATAGAGGGGATTGGGTTGAGGGTAGAGGGTTGAGGGGTGAGGGTTTAAGGGTTGAGGGTTGAGGGTTTATGGTTAAGGGTTGAGTGTTCAATGGTTTAAGGGTTGAGGATATAAATTTGAGGGATTACGATAAAAAGGGAGGGATGGTTGGAGGGAGAGATGGAGGGATAGATGAGATAGAGAGAATGAGAGAAGAGGAGGGAGAGATAGAGATATATGATGGTTGATGATCTAAAGCATAGAGTAGAGTGTTAATAATTGAGGGTATAGGGTTGATTGTTTAGGGTATTGGATTGAGGGTATAGGGTTGATATATTAGGTCTGATGATACTAATGGTTGATGGATTAGGTTTGAGGGTACAATGTATAGGGTAGAGGGTATATGGGTTGAGGGTTTAGGGTTTAAGGGTTCAGGGTTCAGGGATTAAGGGTTCAAGGTGGAGAATTGAGGTTTGAGGGTTTAATATATAGGGTCGAGGGTAGAGGGTAGAGGGTTTAAGGGTTGAGGGTTGAGGGTTTAAGGTTGATGGTAGAGGATTGAGGGTATAGGGTTAAGGGATTATGGTTGAGGGTTGAGGCATTAGGTTAGAGAGTTTACTTTGGTTAAAGGGTTGAGGGTAGATGGAATCTGGTTATGGGTAGATGGTGGAGGGTTTAAGGGTTTAGGGATTGAGGATTGAAGGTTTACAATTTAGGGTTGAGTCTTAAAGGGTTTAAGGGTTGAGGGTATACGATTGAGGGATTAGGGTAGTGAGGGAGGGATGTATGGATGGAGAGATGGATGGATAAGTGAGATAGAGAGAAGGATAGAAGAGGAGGGAGGAACCAATATATATGAGGGTTGAGGATCTAGTATATAGGGTAGAGGGTTGAGAATTGAGGGTATATGGTTGAGCACCTATAGGGTTGATGGTTTAGGTTATTAGGTTTAGGGAATAGGGTTAAGGGTTTAGAGTTGAGGGTTAGGGTTGAGGGTAGATGGTTTAGGTTTGAGGGTATATGGTTAAAGGATTAGGGTTGAGCGTCCAATGTATAGGGTAGAGGGTATAGGGACTGAGGGTTTAGGGTTTAAGGGTTAAGGGTAGAGGGTTTAATGTATAGGGTACAGGCTAGAGGGTAGAGGGTTTAAGGGTTGACTGTTAAGGTTTTAAGTTTGATGGTAGAGGGTTGAGCGTATAGGGTTGAGGATCCATTGTATAGGGTAGAGGGTATAGGGGTTGTGGGATTAGGGTTTAAGGGTTAAGGCTAGAGGTTAAAGGGCTAAGGGTTGAGGGTTTAAGGGTTGAGGGATTAAGGGTTGAGGGTTGAGGGATTAGAGTAGATAATTTACTTGGATTTAAGGGTTTAAGTATTGATGGATTAGCATTGGGGAATTAGGGTTGAGGGTAGAGGATGTATGGTTTAAGGGTTTAGGGTTTGAGTGTTGAGGGTTTAGGGTTTAGGGTTCAGGGTTCAGGGATTAGGATTGAGGTTAGATATGGTTGAATAATTAGGGTTGATGGTCCAATGTATAGGGTAGAGGGTATAGGGGTTGTGGTTTTAGGGTTTAAGGGTATAGGGTTGAGGGATTAAGAGTTAAGGGTTGAGAATTGAGGGTTGAGAGTTTAATCTATAGGGTAGATGGCAGAGTGTAGAGGGTAGAGGGTTTAAAATTTTAGGGTTTAAGGGTTGAGGGTTGAGGGTTTAAGATTGAGAGTATAGGGTTGAGAATATAGGGTTGAGGGACCATTGTATAGGGTAGAGGGTATAGGGGTTGAGGGATTAAGGTTTAAGGGTTGAGGGTAGAGATTAGAGGGTTGACGGTTGAGGGTTTAAGGGTTGAGGGATTAAGGGTTGAGGGTTGAGAGATTATGGTTGAGATTTTACTTTGGCTTAAGGGTTGAGGGATTAGGGTTGCGGGTTGAGGGTTGAGGGTATTGGGTTGAAGATAGAGGGTAGAGGTGTTAAGGGTTTCGGGTTTAGGATTGAGGGATTCATGTTTAGGGTACATATGGTTTAAGGATTAGTATTTAGGGTCCAATGTATAGGGTAGAGGGTATAGGGGTTGACGGTTTAGGGTTTAAGGGTTGAGGGTTGAGAGATTAAGGGTTGAGGGTTGATAATTGAGGGTTGATGGTTTAATGTATAGAATAGAGGGTAGAGGGTAGAGGGTTTAAGGGCTTAGGATTTAAGGGTTGAGGCTTTAAGGTTAAGGGTGGAGGATTGAGGGTATAGGGTTGAGGGATTAGGGTTGAGGGTCCAATTTATAGGGTAGAGTGTATAGGGATTGAGGGATTAGGGTTTAAGGGTTGAGGGTAGAAGGTTAAGGGTTGAGGGTTGAGGGTTTAAGAATTGAGGGTTGAGGGTTGACAATTGAGGGTTGAGGGTTTAATATATAGGGTAGATGATTTAAGGGTGTAGATTTTAAGGGTGTAGGGTGCAATTTATAGGGTAAAGGGTATACGGATTGAGGGATTAAGGTTTAAGGGTTGAGGGTTTAGGGTATTGGGTTGAGGGATTAGGGGTGAGGGTAGAGGGTATTGGGTTGAGGGTAGAGGATAGAAGGTTTAAGGGTTTAGGGTTTAAGGGTTTAGGGTTGAGGGTTGAGGGTTGAGGGTAGATGGTTTAGTGTATAGGTTTGAGGGATTAGGCTTGAGGGTCCAATGTATAGGGTAGAGGGTATACAGTTTAGGGATTAAGGTAGAGGGTAGAGGGTATTGGGTTGAGGGTAGAGGGTTTAAGGGTTGAGGTCTGAGAGTTTAAGGTTGTGGGTAGAGGGTTTAGGGTTGAGGGATTAGGGTTGTGGGTAGAGGGTATTGGGTAGAGGGTAGAGGGTAGAGGGTAGAGGGTTTCAGGATAGAGGGTTAAGAGTAGAGGGTAGAGGGTTTAGGATAGAGGGTTTAAGGGTTAAGGGTAGAGAAGAGAGAGGGAGAGGGGGGGAGTGAGTGGGATAGAGATAGAGGTTAGAGGGTTAAGTGTAGAGGGTAGAGGGTTTAAGGGTTAAGGGTTTAGGGTTTATGGTTAAGGGTAGAGAGGAGAGAAATAGAGGTAGTGAGTGAGATAGAGATAACTAAGAGAGGGAGAGGGGGTAGGAGGGAGAGACTTGAGAGAGAGACAAAGATAGAGATAGAGATAGAGGGAGTGATTGGGAGAGAGATAGAGGGTAGAGAGTTAAGAGTAGAGGGTAGAGGGTTTAAGGGTTTCAGGTTTAAGGTTTTAGGGTTAAGGGTTAAGGGTAGAGGGGAGAGAGATAGAGGGACTGAGTGAGAGAAAGAGAGACCATAGAGAGGGAGAGGAGGTGGGAGGGAGAGACTTGAGAGAGAGAGGGTTTATTCTTAAGGGTAGAGGGGAGAGAGAGAGAGTGGTGAGTGAGAGAGAGAGGGAGGGAGTGGGAGAGAGATAAAGGGTTAAGGGTTTAGGGTTAAGGGTAGAGGGGAGAGAGAGAGACCCTAGTAGCTTGCCTATTCAATGAAGTTGGAAACCTAACTTGGCCTATTTGAAAAACTGGGTCCAAGAAATGTGGTCTCTAGGTGATGTACATCATCAAAAGACCCCATTTCTTGGACCCACTTTTTCAAACAGGCCAAGTTAGGCTGCCAATTTCACCAAAATGGGTACAAGAAATGGGCACATCACCATGAGATCCCATTTCTATGAGGCATTTTTTTTTCATGATGCCCCTACCTTGTTAACTCTACCACATTGGCAAGCTAGTGAACTCACTAACTTGTCAAAGGTACCACATTTTGCATACATGTCTATAAAAACATTATTGTCAAAAAACTCACATGCATTGTCCATGCTTCTATTTTGAGCCTATCTTGCAATGATGGCATGCCACATGACCACATTTATTTAAGGCATTACATCCAAAAAATTCATGTGATGTAAATATCTATGCTAGAAATACTCTTCTACAAGATGATTGTAAGTAATTTGTATGAAGCCTTGAATGACATATATTTTTTTCTATGTACTCATTTTTTAGGAGCTAATATTTGTCTCATTACCATGTTGTAGGTTAAATTATTTACCATGCTGAGGAAAAAAAGAAGGAATAAACCAACATACAAAGAGTATGAAACTAATAAAGAAAAAAACAAAGAATGGATGAGGGAATATTGTCAAAAGAAGAAATTGGATACGATTGACGAAACAAGCCAATTGAAGAGGAACCTCAACCATCAAAAAGATAAAAGGAATTGGCAGCACAAATGGAATGAATGCAAAAGTATCATGCTAAGACAGGTTCTCATATCGTAGTTGCATACATACCCTCTACCACAAATGAATAAGAAGGGATGCCATTTACCAAAAGTGAATATGGAGGGACACCATCTAGCACAAGTTAATATGGAAGGACACCATCTACTGCAAGTGAATATGAAGGGACACCATCCACCACATCTCAAGTTGAGAGTACATCATCCCTTGGATTTTATGAAGAAGGTATGCCATCATTCCCATGTCAACCTCAAGGTATGTCATCTATTCCACCCTCAATCAAAGGTATGTGATCTAGCCCACCTCACTTAATATATTGATGAAATTCCTAATGTTGAGATGCATGTACATAGGAGAACACCACCTAGAATTTTGCATAGAAATCCAAAGTATTTTGATTAATAGTGATGATGATATTTTGCAGCACATGGAAGGTAAGATTCTAGATCACACTTGTAGAAGATATATTGAGAAGATTTGGAATTTTTTCTTTGAAAGGATAAATGAGACCACAAGATGTCAAATATTTGTTGAAATGATGTGAGGTATAAAGTATAGAAACATCATGAAGATTCTTGGGTTGAGAACATCGAATGCTTCAAGTGAAAGCACTATTGTCAAGAATCTAATGGATGCTTATGAGAGTGTGGGTAAGACCTCATGCTCAAAAGATAGTAATTTCACCCAACATGTCATTACATTGACTTTGGTAACTATTCAAACTAGGAGATCTCCTTTCATTAGAAAGATGAGTGAACAACTAAGAGTTAATAGAAAAAAATTATTAAGAGTCATTCAAAGGAACCAAAGAATTGAGGGCACCAATTCAAATGAATTATGGGTATTCTCGAGTAGACTCCAACAAAAATATAAACTAGTTGTTGAATCACTGAGAACACTAATTGAAGACTATTTGAAGAATAACACAAGGCCATCTCTGAATCAAAGGGATATCGGTAGTCAAAATCGTGAGCCACATCCAAAGGATTTTTTGGATATGACTCAAACCCAATTTTTTTGTAAATTTCAATAGGATTATCCTAAAATTCAAATTTGTCAAAGATATTTTGAAATTATTAAACCTTTTTATGTCAAGATAATGTTGGAAAACCAAGGATAGACAATTGAGAGGGGGTGAATCAGTTACCAAAATCAAACTTATACAACATTAATTAACCTTAAATATCAGATTTGATAATTAATAGTGCAAGAATAAATCAATAACACATCAAAGACACATGAAAACCAAGATTTATACATGGAAACCCTATTAGGGAAAAAACCATGGTGGATGTTAGTCCACAAGATTATACCGTGTTAGAAGTATAATGAAGAATAAAAAGGAATGCACTTGCATTTAGGTGCACTACCTAGAGCACACTGCTCAGAGGGAAGGCTCATTGCCTTACATATATTAATCAGATTAAATTCATTTGATGAAGTTGAAATGAGAAATTATCTTCTACAAAAGCCTGATTAAAGTTCTTGTTAGGTGCACAAAAACTTCTACGCACTCTTCCACACTCTGCTCAATATCTTCCACACTCTATTATGCTTTTGAATGATCTGACCTTTATTCACATATGTACATCACTTGTAAACACTGAAAACTACCTCTAAATGAGGGAAAAAAACTCATATATATATCTACTACATAGATTTACATCAACCATTCAGTTGGCCTCAAATAAAGAATAAATAACAACTGCTAACCTCAATACATGAATAACTTTCAATTGCACCAACACAAGTAGGTCAAAACATAGTGAGGACTCAAACAAACACCTTAAAACATGGCAAACAATAAAATATTAATCCTTATGGATCCACAACACGCTAGCAACATTATGTCAGCCAAGAATATGAAAACTCAAAAACACATCATAAAAATATCTAATCACGAACACTCTGATCAATGAAAATGTACAACAAGGATAGAGCATGATCTAAACTCATCCCTGAATGTCACAGGTACATGGAAAACCCATTAAATTACCACAATTTCATTTCCTTCATCCAAGAACACCATCTACAGAAGCTAAATAACTGTAGGCACACAAACCTTTATAACTTCCACAAACCTCTGAAACTTTCAGACAACATACTAGAAAGGTTCAGCAACAAAACCTTTGAATCTCACCTTCAGACTAGGAACTTAAATCTCTTTCCACCATTCTAACCTTCTTAGATTCACTGGCTATTTGCACTATATTTTTTACAATTTTCTCAATCTCCTTGACATATGCATCCTTCAAAAACACCAATGCTAATAGTGTTGAAATAAATGACAACCAAATATCAAAAACATAACTACAACATCCAAAAATCTCCCCCTTTGGCATTGATGGCAACATATGATGTGAAAAATAATACCATCAACCCAACTAACTCTTCTCCAACAATCTCCCCCTAAGATTGTGCACTCTTTCCTATTTCCTTCTACTTCTATGTTTTTCACATTGTTCTTCTCTCCCCCTTTGACATCAATGGAAAAGGTAAACATGCTTTGATCACACATTTGAATCATATGACTACTCCCCCTCCTGAGTAGCAGCCACCACAACATCAATCCGAAATAAGATATGGCTATGAATTCACGAACTGATGCAAATACATGCATCTTAGTTTTGATCAGTAGGGGAAATCACCCCTAAGTTGACTCTGAGCTACACAAAAGTATCCTTAGGCAACAACTTGGTAAAGATATCTACAATTTTCTCCTTGGTAGGTATGTACTCGAATCTAACTTCTTTGTCACTTACTTTTTCTCTCAAGAAGTGATACTTTATGGATATATGCTTTGTCTTTGAATGCAAAATTGGATTATTAGAAATGTTAATGGCACTTGAATTGTCATAGAATATGGAAATGGATTCTTCATACTCAATTCTAACATCTCTCAACATTTTCTTCATCCACAATACTTGGGTACAAAAATTTGCAGCAGCAATATATTCTACCTTAGCAGTAGACAATGAAACCAGGTTCTACTTTTTTCTTAGCCAAGATACCAACTTCTATCCTAAGAATAATGCACCACCACTGGTACTCTTCTTGTCATCTGCATCTCCTACCCAATCAGTGTCAGTCAAAGAACTTAGGATAAGATCATCATCCTTAGGATACCAAATACCAAGATCAATTTTCCCTTTCGGGTATCTAAAAATTATTTTCATAGTAGTCACATGAGACTCTTTAGGATCAGCTTGAAATCTAGCAACCATGCATACATCATTCATTATATCTAGCCTGGTCTGAGTCAAATAGAGTAATCCACCAATCATTTACTTGTATCTTGTCTGATTTTCTTTAGGAGAATCATCATTCTGTGTAAGTTTGCATCCGGCTACCATAGGTGTACCAACTAGCTTTGAATCTTCCATGCCAAACGTTTTTAGTAACTCTTTCACATACTTAGACTGAGATACAAAAATTCCATCATCTAACTGAGTGATTTGCAATCCTAAAAATAATTTCAGCTCTCCTATAATTGACATTTTTTAATTCACTTTTCATTTCATCAGAAAACTTCATACACAAATCATCATCACCTTCAAAAATAATATCATCAAAAAAGACTTCAATGATCAGTTCTTTATTATGATCCAACTTGAAATACAAATTGTTGTCAACAGTACCTTTATTGAATCTAAGTTTCAACAAGTATTTATCCAATCTAGCATACCAAGCTCTAGGAGCTTGCTTAAGTCCATATAGAGCTTTCTTCAATTGGCATACCATGTCCTTTTCATCAGTTAACTGAAATCCATCTGGTTGTTCAACATAGACTTCTTCTTCTAGTTCACCATTCAAAAATGCTCTTAACATCCATCTGATAAAATTTGTAATTCTTGAAAGTAGCATAGGAAAGAAATAATATTACAGTTTCAATTCTAGCAACAAAGGAAAAAATTTCTTCAAAATCAATACCTTCCATCTGTGAGTACCCTTTGCAAACTAGTATTGCTTTGTTTCTGACCACATCACCTTACTCATTTAGCTTATTCCAGAACACCCACTTGGTTCCAATCACATTATTGTTCTGAGGTCCAGGGCCCATGTATTTTTTTTTGTATCTGCATTAGTTCTTCTTTCATGGCTTCCATCCAATATTCATCCTTGCATGCTTCATTGATATTTCTAGGCTTAGCTTTAGAAATTAGATAGTATTCTTCCAGAATTCTTTTTCTAGTTTGCACACCTTTGCTCTTATCTCCTATGATCTGACTATCAGAATGATTTCACCTTACATACTTGGGAGTTTTAAAATTTTCTCTGACCTCTTGTTCTTTTGTTCTTGTGTTCTTTCTTCTGCACTTCTACTAGTTTCTGCTTCTTGATTTCCTTGGTTCACTAGAACAATTTGGAGTTGATTCTATGCCTGAACATTATTCTCATTGTTAGACTATCATGTTGATCATTTCAATCATATCTACTAGATCTGGATGGTTTACCAATATCTTCATCAACTTTGACATTTGTACTTTCAACCATTTTCTTCAGCCTCTTATTAAAGCACCGATAAGCTTTTATTTTAGTAGAGTATCCTAAAAATATTCCTTCATCACTTCTAACATCAAACTTGCCTATATCATCATCTCTCTTGATGTAGCATTTGCTTCCATTTTTTTTGAAATACTTGATAGTAGGCTTATAACCAAACCATAGCTCAAAAGGTGTCTTACCATAATTATTTTTGACATTCACCCTATTAATGGTATACATACTAGTACTTACAACTTCTCTATAGTAGAAATGAGGAACATTTTCTTCCAGCATCATGGTTCTAGCAGTGTCTATAATGGCTATGTTCTTTCTTTCAACAACTCCATTTTGTTGAGGGGTCTGGGGAGAAGATAGCTATCTTTGGATTCTATTCTCTTCACAAAAAGAATTGAATTCCCATGAAGTGAATTCACCACCTCTGTCTGACCTTAGACATTTGATCTTTTGACCTATCTCATTCTCTATCATAGCTTTGAAAGTTTTGAACTTTTCTAATGCTTCATGTTTTTCTCTTAAGAAAGCAACCCATATCATTCTAGAGTAATCATCAATGAGCAACATAAAATACCTTTCACCTTGCAGGCTTCTGATTCTAGATGGACCACATAGATCAGTGTGTATCAAATCCAGTACTCCATTAGAGCTATATTGTTTCTCCGAAAATAATTTCTTGTTTGCTTTCCCATCTGACATTCCTTGCACATAGTGTTAGTAGGCTTCACTAACTTAGGAAAATATCTAGCTGCTTGAGTAGAGCTTATCTTGACAATGTTATCAAATTTCACATGAAACAACCTCTTATGCCATAACCAACTAACATCAATTTGAGCAATCAAACAAATTTCACTAGCAACACTCAAATGAATGATATTACCTTTTGTCTTTGTACCTAAAGAAATCACATTTATAGAACTTACCCTTATTCTGCACTTACCATCCTTGAACTACAGATTGTAACCCTTGTCTACCATCTATCCAACACTCAACAAGTTATGCTTTAAGCCTTCTACATAAAGAACATCATCAATATTGTTCTTACCACCAAAATAAATAGTGCCTCTGCCACGAATCACACTAGAAGTGTTGTCTCTAAATCTTACAACACCACCATCATAGTCTTCCAAGCTTACAAACATACTTTTGTCACCAGTCATATGATGCGAGCATCCGCTATCAATTACCCACTCATCATTTTCTTCAATTTTTTCTGCAATAGCTTTCTCAACATTCACATTACTAGCAGATTCAGTGGACACCTAACCATTTTCTTTGATAGCAATAAATACCCATCCATCTTCATTTCCAATTTCTTTATCACATTCTTCATCAGTTACACCTTCTTTAGCATAGTAACACTTCCTTTGAAATCTAGTCTTCTGGAGTTTGTACTTTGAAACTCTTTCAGGACATCTAGATGCACAATGACCTATCTTACTACAAGAAAAAAATTTAATAGGTCACTTTCATTTGTACTTAGCATGACCTCTTGATTCTATTTTCATAATCAATGCTTCCAGTTCTTCCAATTCATTTTCTTCATCTTCAATATGCTTCCTCTCATCTTCATACTTGAATGTTCTCTTGGAATTCTCTCTTGAATCATATCTATGCTTTCTTTTCCCGGATATAGTAGCCTTGAAGGTGGATTCAGTCTTAGGAGAAGACTCGCCAAATTCACTCAATTCAAATGCAGCAAGTTTTCCAATCAATATGTCTCTTGTGATATTTTTCATTGTCCTGAGTTCATCAATAGCATGAGCTCTTATTTTGTAGGAAGGGGGCACAGATCTAAGTATCTTAAACACAATATCTTCTTCATCTAAGACTCCACCAACACATCTAATTCTCAACACCAGTTCATTTATCTTTTGAGAGAAAGAGAGGATGTTCTCATCTTCACTCATCTTCAAGTCTTCCCACTTTCCTTTCAGAATTTGTAGCTTAGCACTTTTCACTAGTGCATCTCCTTCATACAATGTTTCAAACTTTTTCCAAATATGGTATGTAGTCTTCAATCCTATCACATTTGTCATCTCTGAATCTATCAAAGCACTCAATAATGCTTCTACTACCCTGGTATTAACTTTTTCTTGCTTGATATCATCTTTAGAGGAAGGACCATTCTGAGGAATAGTATATGCACTTTGTGTAATCTTCCATAAGGGTTCACCAATGCACTTCAAATGGCACTCCATCCTAACTTTCCATAGAGATTAGTTTGTACCATCGAATCTAGGACTATCCTTCTTATATGATGTCATCTTGGATCACCTCAAGTTGTTAGGCTTCTTCAAAGGGACTAGCTCTAATACCAATTGTTGGAAAAACAAGGATAGACAACTTAGAGGGGGGTGAATCAATTGTTACCAAAATCAAACTTATACAATATTAACCAACCTTAAATCTTAGATCTGATAATTAATAGTGCAAAAAAAAAAATAACACATCAGAGACACATGAACACCAATATTTTATTTGTGGAAACCCTGTTAGGGAAAAAACCATGGTGGATGTTAGTCAATAAGATTATACCCTATTAGAAGTATAATGAAGAATAAAAAGGAATGCACTTGTATTTAGGTGCACTACCTAGAGAACACTAATCAGAGGGAAGGCTCACTCAATTACATACATTAATCAAATTAAATCCATTTGATGAAGTTGAACTGAGAAATTAGCTTCTACAAAAGCTTGACTACAATTTGAGTTAGGCGAACAAAAACTTTTACACACTCTACTCAATCTATTCCACACTTTGCTCTACTCTTGAATGATTTTACCTTTATTCGCACATGTACATCACTTGTACACACCGAGCACTACCTCTAAATGAGGAAAACAATATCATATATATATATATATATTTGCTACACGAATTTACATCAACCATTCAGTCAACCTCAAATAAAGAATAAATAACAACCGTCAGCCTCAATACATGAATAAATTTCAATGTGCACCAACACAAGTCAGTCACAACATAGCAAGGACTCAAACAAACACCTTCAAACATGGAGAACAATAAAATATTAATCCTTATGGATCCACAACACGCTAACACCATTATGTTGGCCAAGTACATGAAAACTCAAGCACACATTGAAAAAATGTTCGATCACGAACACTTTGATCAATGTGAACATACATCAAGGATATAGCACAATATAAACTCATCCATGAATGTCATAGGTACATGAGCAACCCCTGAAATTACCAAAATTCCATCCACTTCATCCAAGAACACCATGTACAAAAATTGAATAACTGTAGGCAAACTGATCTTCATAACTTCCACAAATCTTGATGCAAACCTCTAAAACTCCTAGAAAACATACTAGAAAGGTTCAGCAACAAACCCTTTGAAGCGCACCTTCAAATTAGCAACTTAAAGCTCTTTCCACCATTTTGAACTTCTTAGCTTCACTGACTACCTGCACTATAATTTTTTATAATTTTCTCAATCTCCTCGACATATGCAGCCTTCAGAAACACCAATGCTAATAGTGTTGACATCAATGACAACCACATATCATCAAAATAACCACAACATCCAATAGATAAATCAGACACACACTACTTGTTGTTCTAGACTACATATTGAATTTTATAACCATTATGATTTTTACCATTCTATATGTTTAGATTTGCATACTAATGATGTTTTGTAGAATTGTGGCATACATGCCCAAAAAATATCTTCAAGAGAGTTCTTATCAAAAAATTCATGTGAAATAGAGGATGGCCAAATATTCTATAGGAAACTATGGTTGATGGTTCATGTCAACATTGTGGTGGCTTGCAATATATGCAAGTATTTTAATATATGGGAAACACACATGAGGTGGGAAAGCAAATAGTAGATTTCGGGAAGTATAAAATAGTGGAATCCATTACAAAATATGGTAATCAAGAAAAAAACTATGATTTGGTTATTCAAAAGATTCTAGTGTATCAGTTTATGTCTATGTTTCATGAAAATATAGTGTATGAGTATGCAAGGCATAGACATAGAGCTTGATGGTTGGACACACAATTCAAGATATGCAAGGAAACCTTTCTATTTGGAAGCATATTTTCAGTGGTCAAATTTGCAGAGAACTACACTCTACATCCATAGCATGAGGTGCAGTCACAATATTATAACTCCAGATAGGTTTTGATATTTGTTCGCATAACATTCATTCATGGAGTTATAGTACAGAGGACCAAAGGAAGGTATTGAGGGAGTATCGCTTTTATATTAGTGATGATCAAACACATTCTCCAGAGTTTATGTAAGGTTGCTTCTAGTTTTTCTACAGTGATTTGGCTCAGAGGGGCATAGCATACGGTCGGTATATAATATGGTCAGATAACTGTGCAACATAGTTCAAGAGCTCATGCATGTTCTACTAGTTGAGTAGGATGCATTTCATTATACGTGTTCAACTAATGTGTAAATTTTGTGATGTTGGGAATGGAAAGGGGGAGCATGTGTCAAAAGAGCATTAGCACGAGAAGAGTTGAAGTATAAAGACAATGCAAAGTTGATAGATGTGAAATCAATCATCGATTGGTGTAATGCTTTGATGGGTCTAGGTAATGAAGGTATGTCTTTAGTTCATATATTTTTTTGGTTGATGGATGATACTAACATTGCACCATTTGAGGATTGTTGTATATTGATAAGATCGAGTGAGCTACACTCTTTCCTTACCTCAAATGTAGGTTCATGGAGTATCCATACACCAAAGATGGAATTATTTAGTTCTTCATCTACAATGCAAGCCTGGGATGATTGTGAGTCAAAGGAGTGGGTTGAGAAATGGTCGTTAAGTTATCTTAGCCCATTTCACACATATTACCCTCTGACAGCATTAGAACTAACACAGATGGAATCATCGGTTGACTTTGACCACATATCAGATCTAGTTCAACCAAGTAATATATCTACTTGTATAGTTTCTCAAATTCATATTGTTATCTTACTTTGTAGTGTATTTGTAATGTTGACTAATTTCATCTGATTTGTTGCACATATCAATGTAGGGCATGTTTATGTAGTTATTGCAGAGGAAGAAACCAAAGACGGAACATGTTATTACTTTTGTCATTGTGTTTAGGCCAAAAAGAAATTGGAGACCTCAGTTATAGATGGAGAAAACTTCGAATACCCTATAGGATCAATTTTTACTGGAACATGGCTTAGAAGGTACCCACATAAGAGTGTTAAATTTTGGCTATTCTAGGAGTTTGACACGCATCGAAATATTCTTCATTACTCAAACCTTGTCGTGGAATCCAATGTTCATTTGACCAAATATGGGGTAGACCTTTGAACAAGACCTTGTGGAAGGTGTGTGAGTCTAACCATGAGGAAATACTTGACACAATAAAGAGTAGAGAAAACCTAGATGGTTCATTGGATTAATTTGTAAGTATGCACATTAATTTCTATGATGTTAATTTTATGATGTCAATGCTATCATATGATGTTTATATCATGTATGTAGGTGATTGATGAAGCTATCAAACTTGCAAATGTAGCACACTTTATGTTTAGAACTATGGAAAAGGATACAAGGTCCAATGGTATTTTATTCTTTCTCAAAATATACAAAAAAAATGATGTAGGATATTCTCTATAGATCAGTAAACTAAGTGGAAGATTAAATTGTGTTGTTTTTATAACAAATTACAAGTTTCCAAAAGGTTGGCAAGTAATATTTTGGTTATGTTCTATTCATGTTCTTTTCATTAGAGGTTGTTGTGTGAAATAGGTATCTTGTAACTCCCATGAAGATGTATGGCTAGGATTGACTAAGTTGAGAGATTGGCATGCCTACCCTCAATGGAAGCATCAAGATTTAGACATTGTTCCCAGCTTGGAACCAAATAGTGTGGATTTTTCTTATGTAAGTTCCTTCCATCTATTTTCATTTCATTTCCATTTTTGGTGCTCTTTCTTTTTCTTCTTTTACTTTTCCTTTTTGTAAGTAAATTACTAAAAATTGATTGGTGTCTCCTTGTAGAAAATGTTGATTTATGAGCCATCCAAGAAAATATCAGCCAAAAAAGAAATGAAACATCCTTATCTTGATGATCTTGACAAACCTCAATTTTTATTTTAAGCCATTATAAAAGTGTGTGTGAAGCTCAGTGAGGGAATTTCAATTTATTAATTTGAATTTAATCTCATCATGAGCACCTATGATGTAGAAATTATAAGATCATCTCTAATGTATGAGTGGCATTGTAAAAGACCCATGGGCATGGAGTACCTAAGGCATCCTTGAATCATATTTTTGGTTATTATGAGAGAATCTTATAAGCTAAGTTTGTGTGCATGAAAATGGGGCACATTGATTCAATATTTGATTTAAGTGGGGTGTTGGAATTCATATAGTTTGATTTTTTTCTCATGATTTTGTATTACCACTTGATATTTTTGAGAAAGAATTGTGCCTAAAAGTACAAGCACTTGGGTTTCAGAATGATGTATGAAGAATATTAGACAATTGTAGCACAAACATAAGAATTAGGAATACCAAATAAATCTAATTTTGTTATAAACAACATATTATTAATATATTGAGTGTAACAACCATTGATGGTTACCAATTACTCTTTTTCTTCTTTTATTCTCTCCCCATTATAACTAGCACCAATTGACTAACTTATTATAAAAACTTAATTTATTAAAACAAATCAACCCAATGATTATATATCAATATCAATATAGCATACCATCTATTGACATAAACATTTATAATGATATTTACTCAAATTTTGAAATTTATTGTTTCCCTCAAACATTTGTATTTCATGCAGCATAATCGAGTAATAGTCCAAATTGCAAAAGGGCAAAATTTTTTGACAACTTGTTACCCGGAGACTATGTCAGTTATGGGGATTTTTTCTGAGGCATCAAGATCATGTAGGGAACCTCTACAGTAACCTCTAGGTTTTTGTTATCTTTGAGTTGTTTTTCTGTGGTGTCCAATTTTCACTTGATGGAAAAAGTGTCATTTGCAAGCAGTGTAAAGTTGCAAAGTGTTGCAAATTTCATTCTACAACTCATGTGACCAAACGAACTATTTCAATTCATCCATATGGGTACATTTACACTAGGAATGGTCCTCTTTTGCACCCAAAAATGTCAAATCAATTTGAGTTACGTTCAATGGGCTCGATCCCTTAAGGGTTCAAAGTGCAAAATGGCTACTATCCTTCATGAGCTATTACTCACAAAACATGACGCTTATGAACTCTTTGTTTGAGTCTAAAAAATTGTGCTGGGACCCTCTATAATAACCTCTCTCAGTTTTTGTTATCTCAAATTCATTTTCTTGTGGTTTCAAGTTTTCACTTGATGGAAAAAGTGTCAATTGCAAGTAGTGTTAAGTTGCAAAGTGGTGCAACTTTCATTTTGCAACTCGTGTGACCAAAAAAACTATTCCAATGCATCTGAATGGGTACATTTATGCTAGGAATGGTCCTCTTTTGCACCCAAACATGTCGAATTACTCTGAGCTATGTTCAACCAGCTCAATCCCTTAAAGGTCCAAAGTTAAAACTGGCTACAATCTTTGACATTCTATTACTCTGAAATCGTAAGGCTTACAAACTCTCCATATGAGCCTATGGGATTATATTGGGATTCTCTACAATAATATTTCTCTATTTTTGTTATCTCAGAGTCATTTTCTCATGGTGTCCAGTTTTAACTTGATGGAAAAAGTGTCAAATGCAAGTAGTGTAAAGTTGTAAAGTGGTGCAAATTTTATTTTGCAACTCATGTGACCAAGTAGACTATTCCAACATGTTTGTATGGGTACATCTATACTATGCATGGTCCTCTTTTGCACCAAAACATGCCAAATCACTTTGACCTACATTCAACCAGCTCGATCCCTTAAGGGTCCAAAGTGCAAAATGGTTGTAATATTTGGTGGGCTATTACTTAGAAATTGTGATGCTTATGAACTCTCCATCTAAGCCTATGTGATCAAATTGGGTCCCTCTATAATAACCTCTCTCAATTTTTGTTATCTTGGAGTCATTTTCCCATGGTTTCTAGCTTTCACTTGATGGAAAAAGTGTTAGATACAAGTAGTGTAAAGTTGCAAAGTGGTGTAGCTTTTATTCTATAACTTGTGTGACGAAAGGAACTATTCCAATGCATCCATATGGGTAAATTTACACTATTCATGGTCCCCTTTCACACCTAAACACACTGAATCACCCCGAAATACGTTCAACTGGCTCGATCCCTTAAGGGTCTAAAGTGCAAAATGGCTGCAATATTTGGCGGGCTATTACTTAGAAATAGTGACACTTACGAACTCTTTGTCTAAGCCTATATGATCACATTGGGACACTCTAAAATAACCTCTCTTATTTTTTTATCTTGGAGTCATTTTCCCATGGTGTCCAGTTTTCACTTGATGGAAAAAGTGTTAAATGCAAGCAATGTAAAGTTGTAAAGTGGTACAACTCTCATTTTGCAACTCATGTGACCAAATGAACTATTCCAATGCATCTAGATGGGTACATTTATGCTAGGCATGGTTCTCTTTCTCACCCAAACATGTCAAATCACTTTGATCTACGTTCAACCAACTTGATCCCTTAAGTGTCCAAAGTGCAAAATGGTTGCAATCTTTGATGAGCTATTACTCATAAATTGTGATGCTTATGAACTCTATGTCTGAGCCTATGGGATCGTGTTGAGATTTTCTAAAATAATCTCTCTTGGTTTTTTTTTCTTAGAGTCATTTTCCCATGGTGTCCAGTATTCACTTGATGGAAAAAGTGTCAAATGCAAGCAGTGTAAAGTTGTAAAGTGGTACAACTTTTGTTCTGCAACTCATGTGACCAAACAAACTATTCCAACGAATCCCAATAGGTAAATTTATGCTAAGCATGGTCATATTTTGCACCCAAACATGTTGAATCACTTTGAGCTACCTTGAAACAACTCAATCTCTTATGATGGCATGTAAAACAATTGAAAAGAAAAACATTCACATGATAGTTTAGAAGTCTGAGTTTTCCACACCAAAAGCATATGATCATCCTCAATTCTAGAAATTCCAAAACATTTTTTAATTATCCTTCTTGCCCTTACAACAATATACAACCAATTGTAAATGCATACAATGGTGGAAATTGGAAACATTTTATTTTATCTATAATTAACAACTTTGGTTGTGAAGCATTTTGTCATTTTCATTTGAAATGATTTGATATGCTTGAAATTTGGAGTCTAAGAGAAACAAGTGATGCTCTAACGTACATTTATTATTTGGTGTGATAAATAGTTTTCACCCAAGTCCATTTCTTATTTGTATTATAAATTATAAAGCTTTCTCTTGAGTCCATATCCTATACATGAAATAATATTGTTAAAAGTTGACATATACATCTTTCGATGTGTTTATATGGTGATGGGTCAAGAACATAACAATTCATTCTATACCGTCAGGATTATGCTGTGAAAATGTTGAAAGACTATTCAAGATAAATGTTTGTATGATAATGTGTCAAGAAGTTACCTACTTGTCATCTACTATGAATATTATGTTTTGCAAGTGTTGTTAAGATCATATATCCTTTTCTTAATTGAGTTTTTTCATTCAAAAGATTAAATATATACCAGAATCTTTTTATGAAACATCTCATGGAATACCAATTGAAAATGTGTTTTTTGCTTTTAGATAAAACATTTGATGGAACTCTTTGAATTAAACTAAATTAAGATATGTAAGAACAAGGGAACATTTGGAAATAAATTTCTCAAGGATCTTAAATAAGCCTTCTAACCAAATTTGAAAAAGCATGATAATCCCATGGTTGAAAATTTTGTAGTCATCAAAGTGGGTACTAATTCTATATTATATATATCATAATTCTTCTTCATCTTTAAGATCTTCTAAGGTTGGCAATGGTTTCACCAAGAAGTGAAGGGTGAACTATTCTTTATTTAGTTATGCCTATGTGGGTTAATTTTCCTTATCTCCCATTACATTTTTTGATGGATTATTGCTTTCAAAGTATTGGGAATGCTTTTCCTATTTTCTAGTTGGTAGTTACCATTCTAGAAGGCTCATCTCTTTATATATATATTATACTCATTCTTAATCATTTATCGAGTTAATATTACATTCATTTATTTATAGTTAATATTTTCTTTTCAATTTGTACAATTTTGTAATTTGTAACTCTACTAGTATTCCTAGAAATATTGAATTTATTTAGCATCAACAAATAAAGTTTAGAATTAATCAATAAATATTCAAGGAAAACCATGAAGGACAGTAACGATCAATGCTAGGGCAAACCAATTAATAATTATACACATGAATAAGTCAAGCATACATGTGAATAAGGGAAGCACAAGTACTCAAATACATGTAAGCCTTGAAGTATACACACGAATACAGAGTATATGAAAATTAATATAAAGTATATGCATGAATACAATGTTTACACATGAAAACATGTAATTCACAAATTATACATTGGAATACACATTTAAGTCACAAAGTATACATGTAATTTGTAAAGTATACACTTGAATACACGTAACTCATATTTATTGAACCATATATTTATAATGCAAATATGGACACTATCGATAAAAAAATATTTGTATTAGCCAAATAGCCATGTAAGAATACATCAACAACATGTCAATATAAGTATAAAATATATAAAAATAGCCATATAGGCTTACAAGAATGCCATAATATAGGCATGCAATGTCAAATATATATAAAAATGCCATATAGGCATACAACAAAGGGCTCTAGAATCAAAAGTCATTGATCTCCATGCTCTCAAAACAAATTCTTGTCATTTTCTTATCATTTGGATGGTGATAAGTCTGTCACTCATTTATTATGAGGTCAAGGAGTTCTCTTGGTGCTCCTCCTAGGGTTTAATACTTGGTCAAGTTGTATCTATTATAATAACAAGTAAAGACATTAATATATAGAAATTACATTATAAAAAATGATATATTTAACAAAATAATCAGTTATTTCCATTAGAAAATCACTCTCCTCGAGGGAAATATTTATGTGCCCATGTTGAGGTGTGTTGAAGCCCTTTAGAAACCATCCAAAGAGAAATTAAACTACGAATCAATAATGGTTTGATTTTTCGCTAACTAACAGCTATAACAACAAATGTAAATTGAAATTTAGTAATCTTCCTCATACCTCCGCGAGAGGCATTAAGGAGTCTATAGAAGAAGAAACACCAAGCTCCATTTCCCTATGAACATGTGGAGGTGTATCCACTTCCAACATCTGAAAACAAAATAACAAATTATTCAATCACGAAAACTACAATAGTGATGCACGACATTGCTTATAATGTATGAGATAATGAACAAAATTTTGAGTACTTATTAAACTATATATTTTTGACTATCATGCTTACTATTTTCCCTATCCATAGCTTGTTTTAAAACACCTATTTTTAGGATTTTATCCATAGTAGTAAGGTAGTGAACCATTTCATAAAATGCTTTGGTAGACATGTATGATAACTGTGGTAGCATAGAGAAGAAACTGAACTATTTAAAAAAATTCTTCAAAGAAATGTGGTCTCATGGTGATGGAATTCCATTACAAATAAATGTGTCATGGAATTCCATCACCATGAGACCACATTTCTTTGAGGAATTTTTTCAAACAATTCATTGCCTTCTCTATGGTATTATGTTGGGATGGGTTGGATGGTATAGTGTGTTCTTGGTTATGAGATGGAGGGAAATCATGACATGAATAGGGAGGGTGGGGAAATGAACAAGTGGAATAAAAGGTGGAAGGTTCCATGGATTGGTAAATTGGGGATGAGGATGAGAACCTTGAAAAGAATTTGGAGGGGAATTTTGGCTAAAGGGTTGGTTTCTATTCTTCAGGTAGTGAGTTGTTTGGAAAAACACCTCAAAGAAATGTGGTCTCATGGTGATGGAATGGAATTCCATCAC
This sequence comes from Sequoiadendron giganteum, assembly GCA_007115665.2. NCBI lineage: Eukaryota > Viridiplantae > Streptophyta > Pinopsida > Cupressales > Cupressaceae > Sequoiadendron > Sequoiadendron giganteum. Next base: position 359,610,967 of record CM021100.1, read on the forward strand.
CATGAGACCACATTTCTTCAAGGCAGTTTTTCAAACTACTCACTACCTTGACTATGGTATTGCTTACTATTATGCTTTGATAGATTTTTTCCAAGAATCCATGGAAAGCACCTATTCTAGGCATTTATCCCTAACAAAAATGAAGTGAGTAGTTTGATAAAATGCTTTGGTAGACATGTATGCAAAATGTGGTAGCATAGAAAATGCGGTGATTTGTTTGAAAAAATGACTCAAAAAAATGTGGTCTCATGGTGATGGAATGGAATTCCATCACCATGACACCACATTTCTTCGAGGTATTTTTTCAAACTACTCATTGTCTTTTCTATGCTATTGCTTACTATTATGCTTTGATATATTTTTTCCAAGCATCCATAGTTTTTTGAAAAGCACCTTTTTAGGATTTTAGCCATAGCAGCAAGTTAAAGTAGTTTGATAAAATGATTTGGTAGAAATGTATAGAAAATGTGGTATCATAGAAAAGGGGGTGAGTTATTTGAAAAAATACCTCAAATAAATGTGGTCTCATGGTGGTGGAATGGCATTCCATCACCATGAGACAACATTTCTTTGAGGCATTTTTTCAAAATACTCATTGTCTTGTCTATGTTATTTCTTACTATTATGCTTTGATAGATTTTTTCCAAGCATCCATAGTTTGTTGGAAATCACCTAATTTAGGATTTTATCCATAACAGCAAAGAAGTGAGTATATTGATTAAATGCTTTGGTAGATGTGTATGGAAAATATGGTAGCATAGAAAAGGTGGTGAGTTGTTTAAAATAGTTCCTCAACGAAATGTGGTCTCATGGTGATGGAATGGCATTCCATCACCATGAGACCACATTTCTTCAAGGAATATTTTCAAACTACTCATTGCCTTGTCTATGATATTTCTTACTATTATGCTTTGATACATTTTTTCCAAGAATCCATAGTTTGTTGGAAAGCACCTTTTTTTGGATTTTAGCCATAGCAGTAAGGAAATGAACTGTTTGATAAAATTATTTGGTACACATCTATGGAAAATGTAGTAGCATATAAAAGGAAATGAGCTATTTGAAAAAATGCCTCTAAGAAATGTGGTCTCAAAGTGATGGAATGGTATTCCATCACCTTCAGACCACATTTCTTCGAGGAATTTTTTCAAACTACTCACTGCATTGTCTATGTTAATGCTTAATATTATGCTTTGATAGATTTTTTCCAAGCATCCATATTTTGTTGGAAAGCACTTAATTTAGGATTTTAGCCATGGTAGCAAGGAAGTGAGTAGATTGATTAAATTCTTTGGTAGATGTGTATAGAAAATATGGTAGCATAGAAAAGGTGGTGAGTTATTTGAAAAAATTCCTCGAGTAAATGTGGTCTCATGGTGATGGAATTCCATTCCATCACCATGACACCACATTTCTTCAAGGAATTTTCTCAAACTACTCACTACGTTGTGTATGCTATTGCTTACTATTATGCTTTGATATATTTTTTCCATGCATCCATTGGAAAGCACCTTTTTTAGGTTTTTAGCCATAGCAGTAAGGAAATGAACTATTTGATAAAATTATTTGGTAGACATGTATGGAAAATGTGGTAGCATGGAAAAGGCGGTGAGCTATTTGAAAAAATGCCTTTAATAAATGTGGTCTTACGGTGATGGAATGGAATTCCATCACCATGAGACCACATTTCTTCAAGGATTTTTTTCAAGCTACTCACTTCCTTGTCTATGATATTTCTTACTATTATTCTTTGATATATTTTTTCCAAGAATCCATAGTTTGTTGGAAAGCACCTTTTTTTAGGCTTTTATCCATAGAAGCAAGGAAGTAAACTATTTGATAAAATGCTTCGGTAGAAATTTATGGAAAATCTAAAAGCATAGGAAAGGCAGTGAGTTGTTTAAAAAAATGCCTCAAATAAATTGGGTCTCATGGTGATGGACATCACCATGAGACCACATTTATTTGAGGATTTTTTTCAAACAACTCATTTCCTTGTCTATGCTATTTCTTACTATTATTCTTTCATATATTTCTTCCAAGCATCCATAGCATAGACAAGAAAGTGAAATTTTTGAAAAGATGCCTTAGTAAGAAGTGGTCTCATGGAATGTCATGACAATAAAATTAAATTGGCAGCTACTCCTAGTTATTAATTATGTTATTTGAAGTAATTGCATCACTTCTTATGTTGACTTTTTAAACAGTTCTATATTGCATTTTAAATTTTGTTATCTATCAACATCTAGTTATTAGTTATGGAATGTGAAGTCATGATTTGAGTTTGAAAGATGTGCAATGCAATGTAATCAATGATATGAATATAAACTACACAAATCTATTAAGTACAATTCATTAGTTGAACTCTTTATTCTATTACCTATGTGTAGGTTTTTCTAACTCCACTAGCACTAGGAGGTGTTCCCACGAAACCTCCAATATTAGCCTATTGAACATCCAATATCAGATATTAGAATACCATTTATATAACAATGCCATTCATATGTAATAAATTTATAATTATTTACTAGTTACAAACCTCATTGGTAGATGCAATGGAGTAATAAACAGGTGTAGGCTCAGTGCGTCCAGTATCAACACTGTGACCTTCAAATTTTATTACAATCATAAAACTAAATTAGTTAATCTTGCATTTAAAAATGAAATTTAATAAATTAAATTCAATGAACATGCTAATATTTACTTGAGTATCGATGCCATAAGCCTTATTCAAAATTCCAATGGCCCTTACCATCTCCATAGTTGTAGACATATCTTATGTAGCAACCTCCTTAGTTTTGGTGGGGTCAGATGTATAAGGCATCCCAAAAACCTAACATGAATGGGGTGGAATCCTACCACTCAAAGACTCCCCTTGATGGCACTGTACTATAGGATGGGTGTGCTATATGACACTCTAGGTCAAAGATTTGATAGATTGCAAAGTGTCTACCTCGACACTCTCCTTTGTGATGGAAGGGATAACGACGTGCTCATGATCTAGCCTAGCGAGAGCTCATCTCGCTTGCCGCCTAGTATCATGTCATGCATCGGGTCTATATTGTGTTGACCACCACCTCTCCCCTGGAATTCCCTCATACCAAAATAATTGGGGATTTTGTTCAAGATAAACTCATAGTAGAGTTTCCTCAAGAAATATTGTGGGACTTCACAATTATTACATGGTGGGTAGTCAAAAACCATGTACCACCTATCCCAAAAATTGTCCCTGATCCCTTGGTGGTGGCACCAATGGATAGGAAACCTCTTGGCATTAAGTTCAAGATTTTGGTTTGTGCGTATGTCGGTGAATAATGAGCACAAATTATTTTTCATAATTTTTTCATCTTTTACTTCTTTATATGATAATTTATCTACGTAAAAATTCTTTTTCGCTTGCCTCATATCTACCCATCCACTTAATTTTTTTTTGATTGCATCTACATGTTTTAACATTTCTTTAAGTGAAGTTTCAAGTGTTCTTATTTACATGGTTGAACTTACTAGATCGTTCAACCTCATGATTAACTCCTCAATCTGGTTTTTATTGTTTTTAATTACCCCCTTTAAATTTTTGTTGAGTTTCAAGAGGATTTTGAAGAATTGGTGGAGAATATTGTTGTTGTGGTTGTTGAGGATTTTTTTCATGTTCTTGTTGCTCTGTTTGTTGAGTATTTTTAGGAGGGCTTTCAGGTTCATTAATATTTCCTACAAATTAAACAAATGAATATCAAAAACAACCTAAAACTATCAATTTAACAACAAATTCACAACAAAAAAGAAAACAACCCTTACTTGTTTGACCTCCCCATCGATGTGGCAGAATCCTAGCAATGAAATAGCAACAAATTGATGAAAAATGCAAGATTACCTCCTTGCAGAAAATGAGTGTGCAATAGAAGGGCTTTTGGCTATGGGTAGTAGAAAAACAATCACAATAAAAATGAATTGGATTTGCTTTTTTTTTTTTTTAATAACCTATAACATGCTCATGTTATAATGTGAGTGCATTATAGGCTCGATGTGGCCGAGCCTTGGGATCGATCACACCAAGCCATAATACGAGCACATTATAACACGCTCGTCTTATAGCCTATCAAATTTTTTTTGAAATTTTTGCCACAATTTGGCCCCCCATATTTTTGCACCCACAAATGGGTCTGATCACAACAAAAATTCTAATTACAAACTATGAGCCAAAAACACATGAAAATCAACAACAAACTTTTGCAAAAGCACACAATAAAACTCCTTTGAAATCACAATTGCAACCCTTGTATGAATTTTCCTCTAGAGACTTGTAAACCCACTAATTATAAGTATCTATCTCCCTAGTTTATAGTCCTAGAAGATAACTCCTTCAACAATTTCTAAGCCTCTAAAGAAGAAAGAAAAATGATTTAGCAAAACACTATGAATGAATAATTGAAAAAGATGAGTTTTTTCCTTTAAATATTCCATTTGCAAAAAATAATATTGGACACCAAGATTTCATGCCAAAATGAGGAAGATAAGTTTTCATCTCCTCTTTCCCAAATGGTTTCCAAAAATTAGCCATTTCTCATAATTATTGTATTTTTGATAAATATTTTCATTAGCAATAATTTCCTGCTTTTCTAACCAAAAAGTTCTTCATTAAAACCCATGCCTAAATATGATGATAAAAAAAATATAATATTTATTTGATTTAATTAATATTGAGAAGCACACTTTTCCTAGTTTTTCCATGAGTCTTGAATTACTATTTTTGGACAACTTGGCTTACAAAAAATAGAAACTACTATTTTTAGAAAAAGGGGACATCACACATGAGCCATATCAAAGTCTCATAATACATCATAATACATAGTTGTAATTAAATTATGTCATAAAATAGGGTTACCTTCTAATGAAATTAAAGCCAAAAATATATCATTCATTAGATCTAAGACCTAATGATGAATGATCTATATTTACAATAATAAAATATACATAAAATTTTTCTTTTAAGAGGATTGCCCTTGAGCCCTCACTAGGTCATATAGCCCCCAAACCCCACACCAGGGAATGATCTCCATGGACCCCTTATGAAGGGGTAACCCCCTACCCTTGATGCCCCCCATGCTTACGTATCAATAATCTATTATATAATTGCAATGTTCAGACACATTTTCCCAATAAGGACCCAAATCCATTTTTCCAATCAAACAAAAATAGAAATTGTGTTCTTCCAAAAAGTGTTGGTAGAGAGAAATGTAATGATATCAATAGGTATTGTTTTCACTACATGCATCATGGGTTTGAACCAAGAATTCCAACACATCTAAGTCAGTGGATAAGTTCAAGGGGGGTCCCATTTTTTCCCCTAGTCTTCTAATCATTCCAATCTATATTGTCTCAAGATAGTATTTTAAGAGTCTCAAGAAAAAAATTAAATCTATGATATAGTAGTAATCAATGTCCATAGCACCTACAAAATTTCTAAATAGACCTATAGGAAATTTTAGGGCCCCTCCACAATAAATTTTCTAAGAAAAATTCATCTTTGCATCATTTGACCTTACCAAGAATGAATAGATTTAAAAAAAAATGTATCATTTAAGAGTAGCATAAATGTGCCAACATGCATATTTTTTACTGTGTTACTAGACCAAACTAACTATTCCAAAAAATATAGGTTGTGGGTGAATGCTGGAGGAGGCCTCAATTCATTTCGTCATCCTTCCAATCCTTATCCTTCCAGACTACTTTATTTTGAGGTGTTCTCTTAAGATCCTTGAGAGAAATAAATTTCCAATCTATTATAAAGTAGTTCCCAAAAATTATGGCACCCACAAATATTATTTCTAGAATAAAAAATTCATTTTAAGGTCCCTTCATAATAACGTCTTGATATTTTTTATCTCAACACCAGTGGACCATGCCAAGAATGAATGTATTCTTTCAAAAAGCATCTTTTGACAGTGGTTTAAACATACCGACAAGCATATTATGTATTGAATTCTACACCATGAAGACGAATTAACTACACAAAATATATCGATTGGTGCTTTAATGATAGGGGAGGCCTCAATTTTCCCTCGTTCTCCTATCCTTATAGGCTACATTATTTCAAGTTAGTCTCTTAAGATATGTAAGAGAAGAAAACTATCAATATATGATAGATAAATTCTTAGATTTCATATCATCCAAAAGAATTCTATCAAGAGATGTAAGTGGAATTTGGATCCCTCCATAATAATATATCTTATCTCTATCATGGTGTCATTTGACCATGCCAAGAATAACATTATTTGATATTATTGTATAAAAGTGCCAATAGGCATATGTTTTTATGTGTATCATAGATCCAAGCCAGATACATAAACATCTCACAGAAGGTGGGTGAATGCTAGTGAAAACCTTAGTGTGTTCCTTGAGTATCCTCATATTTTTAGGCCACATTAGTCTGGGGTAGTCTATTAGGAGCCTTAATAAAAAATACACATTTATTATGGAGTGTGTCTTAGAGTTTATGGAACATATAGATGAGTTTTTGGACTTGCAAGCAGATTAATCTCTCTTATTTTTTATCCTTTAGACACCAATTTATCATTATAAGAATTAATTCAGTCCTATATAAAAAGGTATCATTTAAGAGTATTGTAAACATTCCAATAATATTTTCTTATGTTTCATGCATCATGAGGACAAAGAAACTATTCTTGCACATTGGGGTGGGGAAGGTGAATATTATTATATTCCTTAGTTTATTCCTCAAGTCTCCCAATCCTTCCACGATACATTATTTTTTGGTAAACTCTTTGTAATATCACAAAATTGCACCTTGGGGGAAATTTCATATTTTAGCACTTTTCCTAGCATTTATTACATGTAAGTGCATTTATGATAAGAGTCCCATGGGTCAAAATTCCATGATTTCAATTCCATGAGGTTCAGTAGCGAAGAAATAACAATCATCACCCTATTTCCCAAAAACTGATGTGTTGGATGCCTACATGGCATGCAGATGTTTGCATGGTGTGCTAGCATCCTAGTGGTTTTTTTAGTTTAAAATGAGGAATCTCATAATCTTAAATTGTGACATGTGTCCCCATAGTCAAATTTTTGAGTGTAATAGCTCCTCCCACCCTTGCATGCAACAAAAATCCCCTTTTTCTCTCATTTTGGTGGGTTCTCTCTCATTCTAGCACTTCTCTTCTCTAATCTCACTCTTTTCTTAGTCTCTTCTACTCTTTGCAACATCTCTTCTACAGTGAAGCTCTACTAGATTAAGGTCCCTACAACAGCCAAATCTCTCTAGCAAGCATTCAACAGTGTGTCTATGTGTTCAAGAGGGAGCCAAGAACTATTGTTAACACTCTCTCACTCTTATCTATTTGTGAATAGATTATATCACTTTGTTCATTTGATATTTGGTGGTGTGGGTTCTCCTCAAGTAGGGATTGTTTTCACCACTCTTTATTTGTTTATGGGTATGTGCAGGATCATCATGGAAAAAATAGGCCCTTAAGTGGTGATGAAAATTCAGAAAATCAAAGTTAGACAACTTGACATAAAAATTTGAATAAGTTATCTATATAATTTCAAAATATGTAAGAACAAAATCTATAGAAAATTGAATGTAGTTTCTAAACTACTAGGTTTATTTATTTTTTCTAAATCTATTTGGTGAAAATTTGAAATTTCAATAGAGTAGTTCTTAAATTTCAAGGAAAAACTAAGTAGGTGTTTGTTTAAGCACCCTAACCACAATAAAATGATAATAATTTTTTATAAGATTTTAGATAAAAGTAGAGGACTCATGTCAAGATGTGAAGCATGTTTTTTTGTAATTTTTTTCCAAGTAAATAATTAATTATGAATTTTTTATTACAACTTTTAAAAAATATAAAAAACTCGTATGTCTGACCACCTTAACTTGGTCAAAACTTCATGAAATTCAATTTTTATTTTTTCAATCATATAGTATGGGGTGAACCACAAAAGTGGTTTACAATTTGAGTGAGGAAGGAAAAGTTGCAAAAAATGACCCCATACAAAAAAAAATTGTTTTGGTGGGTTCAAGTGAACCCAAATAGGGTTCAATAGAACCCCCCTTCGAGTGAACCCATTTAATGTTGGGTCTCACATTTCCTAAAATAATAAGAAAAAAAAATGCTTATGGAAAGGGGGTTCGAATGAACCCTGGTTCGAGCGAACCCCCAAGGGTTCGCTAGAACCCCCCTTTTCCCCCATTCTCCCCTCTTGGCACCAAAAATCTCCAAAATTTTGCCCTTCGAAGCTCGGGTTGAGGATGAAAATGGAGGAGAATACACAGACCCGACTAGATGATAGTAGTCCTCAGAACGACCTATCCTACGAATATAATTTTAATATGTTTTGGTTTTATTATGTATTTATTTTTTAGTTTGATTAAACATACATTTTTCACCAAAAATCAAGCTCTCTATTTTGCACATGTGGAAAAATAGAAGATTATCAAAATAAAATTCTAAAATATATGTTTGTGCTAAGTATTGATGTCCTTGATCTAGTAAAAAAAAAAATCAAATTTTGATACATACAGAAAACATTATGTTGTATACGGTCCGCCTATGTCTAAATTGTAATTGGTTTGACTTCAAAACTTTATTAAGGAAAAAATATTCAATAAAACACTATAAAACCAAATGAAACTGCTAGATATCATAGTTACAAATCTAAATTCGAAAAACTTAGAATTTTATCCTTCATACAAAAAAAGTTATGTTGTATATGGTGAGCGTCACTCCTTAAAAATGTTGTTTTGTTTTAAAAACTAGTTTTTGAAGGAGATGGAAAAATAAGTGCAATTTGATTCCAAAAATATTGAAAAAAATATATTTAGAATCTATAAACAAAATGTCACAAATCACTAGTTTTCATCATCTTCAAATTCCTCACGGTTTAGCCGAGCCCAAAAGTGAAGATTTAGTTTTTAAAAATTAGTTTGGTGTCCAGTTTGCCCAAAATTTGTAAACCAGTATTGTGGGATCACCCATATGTGAAGCAAATAATGTGACACATGTTTTGGATTCAAAAAATGTGATACCATTTGAAAGCTATAGATGTTTTTCAGTCAGCCTATCAATTAGGACTTTAGTCGTAATTCAAATAGAAAATGAATAATAATAATTTATTAATTTCAAAGTAAAGAATAATTTATATTGGTAGAAAGATGAGAATCTCCTTTAAAAACCCTTTTCATTTCAGAATTTTGGGTAAAAAAAATTCATCCTTCACATGGGCCATCATATCACTTACATATCGCCACTTTTTGGCCCATCATGATCCTGCACACACCCTTACTTTGTTTATTCTCTCTATCTATCTAGTTGTTTGTGGAGGTGGGAACACCAAAACGTGGGTTTGAGTGTGGCAAGCCCTAAAAAAGAACAAAAAAATTTCCTCATTTTTCATGTGTGCAAGTATTTGAAGTGGAGCTTCGAGGAGGATTTCAAAAAAAAATTTATTTGTAAGTTCTTTTAGTTCCCCTTTGTACTTTATTTCTCATTTTGCTGTATGTTTAGTTACTCTATTACATAGATATTGGATCTATGCAAGATACTAGTGTTCTAGTTATTTTGTTCCAGGTTTGAGTTCTTTATTTTACTTGGATGCCAACACATCCTTTAGACTCTAGTGTATCGTGCTAGTGCCCTGATATCGCATTGTAGTCCTTTAGCAGAGAGTTATTCCTTCTGAGGCAAAAATATTGAAACATTGATCTCTCAAATTTTGAAACAATATTTTGGAATAAGTAGCCTATATATGATCTTCTTTGTTATTTCTTCATTCAATAATATTTGAGGTGGTTAAGGGAAAGTCACTCCCTAATATTCTCTTGAGAAAAAAGAGATGCATGATTAGCGCAATCCCCTTATCTCACATTTTGGTGAACATGATGTGAAAATATCAGATATTTTATTACAATGTTTTAATGTTTATGATAATTCTTTATCTAAGGAATATTTTGACATGCTAGATGATTCTCTAGATGATTTCTTAGAAGCATCTTCCTCTACTTGTATATCTTCCAAACAAACTTCTTTGCAAGATGAAGATTTGGTGATGTTGTTGTAGTCTTTGTGGCTTCTCCAAGGCCTAAGAGAGTCGTTGTTTACTTGAATCTAGATAGCCCCTCTCCTAAGAGGATTCATTCTATCTATGGAATTTTATATCATAGTGTTTTGTCAGATTTATATATGAATTTTGTGAAAGCCACATACTCTACTTCTTATAATGTTGTTGGGCACACATATAGTACAAGAAGAAATAAGTATAATTTGGATAAAAAACCTTTAGTTCTTATGTACCTCAACCTACTCAAGGTCCTACTTCTTTACCACCTTCTCAACCAAGTCTTCCTTCAGCACCTAAATCTATGATCAAAGAACCTGGAGACTATGATTGTGTCGAGCAACTTCATGTTACTCCGGCTACGATCTTTCTTTGGGATTTGCTTCAAACCACTCTAGTTTAGCAAGGTATGCTTAAGGAAGCTTTACAAAAGATCCTCTTGCCTACCTCCACTAGGTCAATGGATTTTAATGTGTCGATGGCTCATATTCCTGTAGATTCACCAAATATCACATTCTATCTACAAGAATATCTGCCCCTCGATGTGTAGAAACAATGAACCCTTTAATGATCATAGTTAATGTTAATAGTATAGGAATTATATGTACCCTTGTTGATACTAGTTCAACCCTCAACATTTTTGGTATAGATCTACTACCTAACATTAAGATTGATTATTCTTCTTTAGCTTCTTCTTCTTTGTAAATTTGTGGATTTCATAATGTTGGTCGATAAGCCCTAGGTATGATAATCTTGCCTTTGTGGTTGAGCCTTTTTACCTTACCCACCTTGGTTTATGTCATGTTTGGTCTCTTACCTTAAAATATTCTCCTAGGGAGACCTTAAATTCATTTTATGGGTGTTGTAACTTCTACTCTACAACATTCTATGAAATTTGTAGCAAACAATCAAGTGGTCAGGGTGAAAGATATCTGGAAGTTATTCACCTCTGTGAACTAGCGGTTGCTGGTCGAGCTTCAATCATTTCCACTCTTAAGAATTGTATTCCATTCTTAACCTCTGATGTGCTGACATGTTCCTCAACAATACCATCTGTGGAAGTTGTCCCCAAAGTAAATTTCACTAAAGAGGAGCAATCTAAAGAAGAAATTCCAAAGTCTTCCCCCTCTACTAATTCTTCTTCTAAATTGAATGCATGTATTGGTGATGATTGGGGATCCTTGGAATTCACAAAGTTCTTCATTGGAGAATATGAAGTCAATCCCATTCATCTTAAACTTCTGATAACTTCGACCACCTCTATTAAGGAGACTAATCAGATTCCTATTGAGAAGGAAAGTTGTGATCCTATTTACGAAAATGGCCATTCCCCTACTGGGGAGGATAATCCTACTCTCATTAAAGGGGTTAACATTTTTGAATCAGATAAGGAAGATTGTTGTTTACTTATAGATGCATTTGGCATTCATTGGTGGAATGATGCCCTTTATGTAGAACCATCATCTTCTAAATCTTTACAAACATGTTATGGTCCTAGATATAGGCTCATTTCTCAATATGGTTATGGGCATAAAGGCCTTGGATATATTGAGCAAGGAATTCATGTCCCTATCCAATTTAAGCCTTGCAAGCATTATTTGGGTTTGAGATTCTCTATTCAACAATCTAAGAAAAAACCTTGGTGGAGTGTTAATATGATTTTAGTTGAACCTCTTAATTTGGTCCATCCTGAATTTATAAAGGATGGGGCAAAGGCCAAAAAATTCCCCTTAGACATTTTCTCCTTAGAGGAAGAATGCGAGGAATTCTTAGGTGCCTACTCCCACTTTCCCTCTTTTCACCATAAGTGATGATTCTTATATCACCTAAATAATGGGCATGCTTTGGTGAATCTATTTTGAATGTGGATGAAGAGGCCCTTCTATCACATATAGATGATGATGTCTTGATACCTCATCCTAAAGACTGTAGTCCCCTCCACAAGGGGGATACTGCTAAATTTTTCATGGATCCTAAACCTTCCAAAAAGGTGATTAAGATCGAGAAGTGCCTTTCTGAAAAATAATCTAAGGAGCACTCCAACCTTTTACATTCTCATCCAAATATCTTTTCTTGGTCATATGAGGATCTGCCCAATATTGATGAGTCTATAGTGGCTCACAATATTATCCTATGTCTCGATGCCAAGCCTATTAAGCAAAAGATCTAAAAGATCAATGCCAAGTTTGCCTTGTTAGTTAAGACTGAGATACATAAGCTATTAAAAGCATGCTTTATCTTGCCAATCGACTACTTGTCTTGGATTTTAAATATTGTTGTTGTTAGTAAACTTGATGGTCATATCCATATATGCATTAACTTTCATGATCTCAATAAGGCTTGGCTTAAAGATAATTTTTTGTTGCCTAGTATTGATATCAATGTAGACTCGACTATAGGCCACGTCTTGTTGTCCTTCATGGATGGCTTCTCGAGCTATAACTAGATTGTATTAACTTGGAAGATCAGTATAAGACAACCTTCAATACCCCTTGGGGTAATTTTTATTATGTGGTCATGTTATTTGTATTAAAGAATACATGAGCTACTCACCAATGGGGAATGACACTAATCTTTCATGATTTCATTCGTAAAATCCTTATAGAATCCTGGAGACTATGTTGATGACATCCTGGAAAAATCCATAACTCATCAAGATCACACAGGAAATATTTGTCTAAGTTTTGAAAGGATTCAACTCTATAAGATGAGACTAAATCCTCTTAATTGTGTCTTTGGTGTGGACACAAGAAATATTTTGGGATTCATAGTTTCTCATAATGGAATTAAAGTTAAAACAAATAAGATTGATGCAATTGTTAACATGCCTCCATATAGGAATATTTATAAGTTGTAGAGTTTACAAGGGAAGATTTAGGAAATTTGTAGATTTATATCTCAAAATTTGGTTGATCGTACCCTTCGTTTCACTTGTTTATTAAATAACGATATTCAATTTATATGGAATGACAAGTGCCAAAAATATTTGGATTCAATAAAAACTTATTTGGCCAATCCTCCTATATAAATGCCAACTATGAAAGATAGACCCTTTTTTCTTTACCTTGCCACATCACCATATGATTTGGCAGATTTTCTCGCTCAGTATGATGATGTCGGGAGAGAAAGAGAATTCTAATACATTAGTCATGTCCTGGTTGAGTATGAAACTCATTATTCTTCCATGGAGAAACAATGTATTTCTCTCATCTTTGCAACATAGAAGTTAAGACACTATCTTCTTCATGTTGAAACACATGTTATTGTGAAAAGTGATCATCTAAAGAATTTTTTTCTAGTGTTGACCTTGTAGGGAGATTAGTGAAGTGGGTAATGTTTCTTTTCGAGTTCGACATAAATTTTGTAACGAATAAATTGATAAAAGGTCAAGCGGTTTTCGATCAACTAGCACACATTCCCTCATCTAGCTCCTTCTTGGTTTTGGACTTATTCCTTGATGAGGATTTTTTCACAATTAATCATGATCTTGTATGGAATATGTATTTTATGGGTTCAAATGTCAGACTAGATCTAGAGTGGGTGTAGTTCTAATCTCTCTTGAAGGTAAGCTAGTCCCTCTCTCCTTTCGATTAAAATTTAATTGCACCAAAATCACTGAGTATGAAGCCCTCATTATTAACTTGCATGCCACAATTGCATTGAACATAACAACATCTCTATATACATGGTGAATTTGAGCTTATTATGAATTATATTACAGGAACCTATCAAGCTAAGCAAATAAATTTATCTCAGTATTGAGACCTCACTTTGTCATTACTTGATTGTTTCTCCTCTTTCAAAATAAATAGTGTTCCTAGGAGAGAAAAATGACATGCATATTATGTGGTGAGCATTACCTCCCTATTACCTTCAAATAAGGATATGAAAGAATACCACTTTGTGGTTCATATTCTTCAGTTTAGTTCTATTTTTGACCAACCTGAATCCAATGCTCTCATTTTTTCTCATATAGACTCAAGAGAATGGTATTCCAATAGCTACAACAATTTGAAGACTAGAAACTTTCCTGATGATGTGATGAAGAATGATCACACTCGTATATGAAAGCTATCAGTCAGTCATGTAGTTTTTTAGATGTTCTTTATCAAGAATATTATAATATCTTACTTCTTCAATTTCTCACTAAAGTAGAAATACCCCTTGCCCTTAAGGAAGCCCATTCGGGTTCTGGGGGTGGAAATTTTTGTGATAAATCCCTAGTATAAAAATTGATTCACTTGGGATACTTTTGGCAAAAAATGAAACAAGATTCCTCTAATTTTGTTAAGAAGTATCCACAATGTCAACAACATAGTCATCTTATTTATGCTCCTTCTCAAGAGTTATAGAATCAGACCTCTCCTTGGCTATTCACAAAATGGGGGTTGGATATTATTGGAAAAATATCGCCTCCTTCCAAAGGACATGTCTTTATCCTCACTACTACTTATTACTTCACAAAGTGGGTTGAAGCTATCCTACTTCGATCCATGACTGTTGAAGCTATCTATAGATTTCTTCTAAATAACATCATTTCTCAATTTGAATTTCCTCCCACCTTAGTTTCTAATAATGGTACACCATTTAAGAAAAAGGAAGTGAAGCAATTTCTAGAGAATTTTCATATTCAACTTGTTGGTTATTTTTTATGGGAACCAAACTTAATCTCACCACTTACCTATGAATTTGCTAGAATTCAATTGTTAGTAAGGGTGAGGATTGGCTAACACTTAAGTAAAGGTTTTGAGGCACTTACTTCTTCACTTTGGGCACTTTGAAACCTAGGAGGGTGATCCCTAGTAGTGTGTTCATCATAATGTCCTTATACCATTTTATATCACAAACACTACAACAAACATAGATGATCCTCACACAAATGCTCAATAAGTGACTATATCAAACAAGTTGGTTGGTTCTCAAGTATAAATTACACTTAGAGCATGAGAATGACAAAACCTCATAACTTTGTAACCATGTTATATAATTTGATTTGATGAATGGGTAATGATTGAGTAAATAAACACAAATCAGTAAAATTACTTATCCTAGTCCAATGCCTAATCCTCCTAATGAAGTCAATATTAGTATAAACATTACATGACAATAATTTCCAAACCAAATAATACATGAAGCTCCAAAATGTTGCATTATAGTATTTCAGCTTGGTGTCCTAACCCTTACTTCTTACTAGCATCCTAGTATTAAGTTCAATACAAATTTACATCTATGTTCAAGTATCTACATTAATTCATTGAATTAACACACAAGAATAAAGCCATACATCCATCTGAGATTGATAGAGACAAATAAGATAACATTGATAATATTATTTATAACTTGTGGAACTAATACATAGGAGAGCAAAATGGTGCTCAACTTTGTTGGCAAGAGACACTGCTAATATCATTTGGTGTTGTCATTGATGGAAACTTTAGTATGTGATTAGATATGCACATCATCATTTAATCATACTAGTAGACAGATTGAAGAAAGTCAAGGAAGAACAAAGCATCCGACAATTTTTTGTTCATCGATTCTTATAAAGATTTTTTTCTATAATTTTGAGATGTGTATCTGAGAGAATGTTGTTTGGTATATGATCTCTAATGCTATTGAATCTTAGTGGCTCATATCAATCTGTGTGCGAGTTTGAAGATCCGGTTAATTAATTTCTCGTTAATCAGTGCATGAAGGCCGAACCGATTGATATAACACCTCAAAGATGTTTGGAAAGTATTTTTGTGGTCAACAATGTTAATTTGGATCCTTACTATGTTGGAGCTGACTTTGGGTGATTCACGTCAGGAATTAAAGATGAATTGAGCAGATAGTTTGAATATATTTTTAATTTTTCTTGAGCCGATATTTAGCAATTAAATTCTTAGTCGCAGATATATATAAGAGTTCAAATATATCATTTTGAGAGAGATGTGAAGTGTGTTTGTGTGACTTGAAAATATTAGAAGTGAAGAAGAGCAATTATGCACAGTTTCACTTGTGCATTAGGGCGAGTTTGAGAAGAGCAGAGGAAAAGTGCAAAATCAATCAGAAGGACAGAATATTTATTATTGAGCCTAATTGGAACTGTAATCAAGCACTGGTAAATGTTATTATCTTAGTTCATTTTCTCAGATGGATTTAATCTGGTTATCTTTGTAATATAGTCAGTCTTCTTTGAGCAGTGAGTTCTAGGAAGTGTGCTTGAATGCATGTGCATTCCCCTATTGTAAAATTTATTTTGAGCATACTCAGATCATATTGTGGATTGGCCATCCACCATGGTTTTTCCCCTAATGGGGTTTCCATGTAAAAATTCTTGTGTTATGGTGTTGTAGTTTTTTACTTTATGTTCATGCATATTTCTTTTGATTGAATTTTTTAAATGCTTGAAAAATCATATCAATAAAGTTAAAAATTGTAGAACACTAATTCACCCCCCTCTTAGTGTTCCTTAATTCCAATAATTGGTATTAGAGCCTAGTTCCTCGGAAGAATTTTAACAACTTGGGGAAGATCAGGAAAAGAAATTCAATGGATTCAAGCAGTCTTCAACAACAACTTTTGGTGGCACTCGATGATCTTGATCAGTCAAAATATGAAGTTCAGAAATTGCAAGCAAACCTCATGGATGCTGAGAAATTAATTATTTAAAAGATAAAATCAACAAGTCCAAGGAGAAGAGAAAGGAACTTTGTGATCAGATTAAGCAGAATGACAGTAAGAGCATTGAAGATAAACAACTCAATCAAGCCCTGAAGGAAAAAATAGAAGAATGTGAAAATCTTACCAAACATAATACAGTTCTAAAGCATGATATGGAATCTATTATGATGAGAATGACCAAGGAGGTTGGAGATAGAAAGAAAAAAGAAGAGAATCTTGCACAGTCCTTGAAAGAAAAATCTAAAGAATGCAGTCATTTGGACAATGAACCAGAACAATCCAAAAACAATGAGGAAGTCCTTGAAAAATAGATTGATGATCTTAGAGATGAACTTGCTACCACAAATGAATTCAAGGAGAATTTCAAGATTATCTTAGCGAAGTTTGATGAATTGATTAAAATTTAGATGATAGAAGGTGAAAAGTGAGGTCTTGGATATGAGGAAAGAGAAATTTTCAGATTTGGACAAAGGAGATTTGGGCAAGGAAATAAAATGAACAAATCTGGAAGGTATCCGGTAAGACAACTTAGTGCTTAGAGATTTAATGGTTACTATTTTAGTTGCAATAAATTTGGTCATATGGCTTCTCAGTGTAGAAGTAGAATAAAATCAAATGGTCAATCATTCTTCAGTCAATGCTTTAACTGCAACAAGTATGGTCATAAGTCAAATGAGTGTAGAACCATGATGAACAACTTTGATAGAGTTGTCCGATGTTATACATGCAATAGAATTGGGAACATTGCTAACCAATGTAGATCAAGAGAAAATCAGTGGAAAAATTTTTCTAGACAGATAAATGTTGTGTGTTATAACTACAACAAATTTGGTCACATTGCTAGATTTTGTTGGAACAAAAAAGGTTTGGTAAATCAAAAGAATGCAGAAGGATGTTAAGGGAAAAGGAAAAGTCACTACGGATGTGATCAGGTAGCAGATGTAGAAGGAATGGATGAATAAAATTTCCTCTCTTGAAGGAAATACACTAGTACCAGAATCTGCTTCTGGTAATTCCTTCGAGAATTAGCTTTAGGTCTTTGGCCTAGGGGGAGTTGACAAGAAAATATCTTAACCCTCTAATTGGTAATTGACACTGGATGTGGATTAGTACAGTAAGTGCATAGATGCTCTATAGATGTTGAAATCATTGGAGAAAGTATTATGCAGTATTGGAGGTCTGTAGAAGAATTATCTTTCACAATGTATGAAAACAAGGTATCTGAATTAGTTAGGGTAAAAAGCATTTATTACAAAAAAAAGCATTAGGTGTGCGAGTGATAAAAATTAATTTCTATCTTTTATTTTCCACTTTTCATTTTGAAGAAAAGAATTTGGAGAGATCTGAAGCGAAATTTGGTGAATTAAGGAGAAATTCAAGTGTAAAGGTGATTCGGTAATCAAACTCCGATCTGATGAAAAGGTATTTATCGACAAAATTTGCAAACTTGTGAATTTGTGAAGATGAGTAGTCCATTGGTAGTTGACATCAAGGAAAGACCCTATCCCAAATTCAAATGGAATCCCTACAAATCTGTTGAGACAAACCCATTAGGAGCATTTTTGTTCATTTCGTATAGAGTTTTACACATTGAAGATATTAGGGCTTATATCCACTAGAACATTGAAGAGTTAGGAAGCTCTCAAATACTAAATTTATATAAAAATCACATTATAGGAGAAGACTTATGTGTCAAGCTAGAATTCAAAACCCTAGAAGAGAAGACATTTACATAGATTGTAAAATTTCCTGTCTTTGAAGAGAATGAATGGGTTTGGTACATCATGAGTCGAGTTCATGCAGAATTCATGCGGTTAAATCAGCCCTTCAAGATAGCAAAAGAGGATATAAGTGTTGTTACAGGTTTAAGTTCCTCTGGTGGTTACCAATTCTAAAATCACTAAAGAATCAAACGGTCACTAATGCAACCATTTCCAAGTATGATAGAAGATTGATGACAATTGATGATATTGTTGATATAGATGTCAGATTTACATTTATGGTTATTGGCTATAAAATCTATCATTCCAACTGAGGTAATTTCGTGTCTGACATAGCCATTTATGCAGCCTATCATATGGTAAAGGAAAATGAAAATTATGATCTATGTGAGTTGCTAAGAAGTCAGCTGATGGAAAATATTGGGAAAATAAAGAAGGATAAGAAAAATTCCTTTAAGTATGGAAACTTGCTATTATGCTTATTCTTTTACTTCATCAATGAGGTTCCAGGATTCAAAAAGGTACATTGGAAAAATGATAAATCGGTAGCCACTCAGATCAGAGATCTCTTTCACAGATTTGTGACATGAAGACAAAGAATGACACTATTTGGGGATATTTCAAAAGTTTTCAAAGTATGATGCATTATAGAGAGAGGATTCCCACATCTATTATGGAGAAGTATAAAGATACTATCTACTTTATGGTTGATATTGACCAATGCCTAATGGAAGCAGCTGATCCCAAAACAATTTGGATCATGCCAATGGGATATAAGGTTGAGGAAAAAAATTTGGAAATGTATGTTGAACACCTATTGAGCAAACCTCGGGACTCATCTGAAGAAATATTTGGCACCTTTTTAGAAAATAATATGCTGGTACATAATGAACTCAGGAAACCTGTGTTAGTAAGAAGAGTTAGAAAAGAAGTAGAAATATTTGCAGAAAGTATGGGCATATCCACAAAAAAAGTGAGAGAAGAAAGAAGGAAAAGAGAAGAAGTTGAAGCAGTAAAAGAGGTAGAAAAAACCAAATCTACTAATCTGGCAGAACCCTCTACTAGAACTAGGTCAAAAAGGAGCTCTGCACCCCTATCCACCCCTATAGAAAATACAATTCTTGTACAAATTCAAGTAAAGATATCCGGTAAGTCTTGTGCATTTTTTTGCCCACATGCCCCACTCAGAGTAGGGACCCTCTATCTTTTGGTATTTTGGGTGTTTTATGCGGTCCTGCTTCTTGCTTTGGTCTCTGGTCTTGTGTGCTTGTAATCCTCTGGTTGTGAAGGTCTGGCCACTTTGAACCATGCTTGAATGCTTATCTTGCTAGTACAAGTGTTCTCTTGGGGTAGTACATTGAAAATCCTAAGTTATGGGAGAGTTTCGGCTTTTTCACGAGTCTCAGGAATTCCTTTCATAGGCAGAAATCCTTGATTTCTATTGGTGTCTCGAAGACCCAGGGGTCATTGATTATGTTGGTTGCATTTCAGAGATTTTAAGATCTCATGGAATTCATTTTCTCACAGAATTCAGCATCAAATGAAATTCTCTGAACTTCTTTGAGGTCTCCAGATCCCTGACTTTTGTCATCCCCTTGAATTCCTAAAGAAGGTTTTAAACAGTCACTTCACCTCATTTATGCCTATCATACAAACGTTGCAGCTCACATTGATTGGGGTTGTGAGAGGTTTCATATTGGAAAATTGTTGTCATTTGTCTCACAACAAATTTGGAAAAGCTTGGTCATAGGGAGTTATGTGTGTGCTTGGTTGTTGGTTGTGGATTGCTAGACTTCGTTACGTTTCCTTGGGCTCATTTGTGTCTACATGGGATTTGGAGCAAGCTATTAACAGTTGTCCTCCTGAATTTTGCTTCATCCATGGTATGTGCATGATGCCTTGTTTGATTGATGAATATGTGTTATTTTATGGCATCATGTATGTTTTATGTTTGGTTTTTTTGCATTTTTGAAGGTCTGC